>JABCKL010000005.1:137457-166069 GCA_018851305.1 Calocybe cyanea
CCGTGGAGTTTCTGAATGGGGTTCTGTTCATGACTATTTCGGACTAATAGTAATAAGTATAGGACTGCATAGAAACGGTTATCTTTACCAAGATCCCTTTTCGCCGCTACTTGAGTTGCAATCGATTTGGCTCCAATTCGCGTCAACGCGTCGAGCACACCTGATAGCTGTGTAAACTGCTTAAAGTGTTCAAAATCGAGGTTGATGTAAATGGATCACGTGTACATTCAACGACCTTCAAATATTGATCAATGCCGCATGCGGCAATGCCTGGCACGACCACCATAGAGCGATGCGTCTCTCCCGTATATGTTATCTAGCGGGTATCCGATATACGTTCCACACTTGGCCGTCGTCTACTTTTGCTCAGGACCTGCGATCTGGTGTAGCATTTTTCTCTAGACAATGCACGACGAGACGACGGGTAATATCTACTGCTACAGTACACCGAAATGAGCGACGCTCCCCTCTTGCATTCGTGCTTGATATAGTACGTACAAATAGATCCTACGGCCAAACTCACTTTTATACCATCTGACTCTCGACTCTCAGGATGGAGTTCTTTTGCAGGGACCTAAAGTCCTTGACGAAGCCAAACGCGCACTTCGTCTTCTTGAAGGTGATAATGCTCTCAAAATGTGGGTTAAATACCTGTGCTAGCGCAAACACTGTTTATCTTACTTATAGGAAAATCCCTTACATCCTTGTAAGCCGTCGCCGTCCAGCACCTTTGGTGACTAAAGACACTCTTTAGCTGACCAACGGTGGTGGTGTCAGCGAGGCCGACCGATGTGAAAGGCTTACTAGACAACTCGGGGTACCTGTACGTTACAGCTCCTTCTACCTTTCTCCTTCCCCGCGACAGACATTGACATATTACAGATCAAGCCTACCCAATACGTTCAGGCGCATACAATCCTTAAATCTCTAGTACAAAAATATGCCGACGTGCCTGTGCTGGTTCTTGGAGGCAAACTGGATGCAGTCCGCAGGGTCGCCGAAGAGTAGTATACCGCTATCTTCTCCACTTGCTTTGGTAGATTGACTGCTCTTATAGGTATGGATATAGGAAAGCTTACACAACCATGGACGTCCTCGCTTGGAAACCGTCGTGGGTAATCCGCGAATTTAGGGTGTTTTTAGCAATCTATTAATGTCCTAATAAAGCGTATGGCCTTTCCATGAAACAACCCCGGTAGAAATGCAAATAGCAAAGGTATACATCTCATCGACCTGAGTACCTGCCACGCTTACAAAGATTATATGATAGAGTGTCGATTTTTCTCGGACGCGATTATCTGCGGTCTTTGTATTTCACGATCCTCGGAATTGGGCTTTGGATGGTGACAAACATCACTAGATTAAGGAACTTTGAGTTGAAAAAATTTCTCCCAGTTCAGGTACTCTGTGATATTCTCCAGTCGGATGGAATAATTGGTGGCCCACACATACCTCCAGGTCGCAGGGCGTCGGAACCTGTGGAAATTGTATTTTGTAATCCGGATTTACTTTGGCGCTCTGATTTTCCAAGACCCCGATTAGGCCAAGGCGCCTTCAAGGAAGCATTTCAAGGGGTATACAAGGCACGTCAATTATATACAATACAATTTGGAGCGACCAGTAATGTGAACTTTATGACAGGCGCTAACTGGGTCGACATACCCATACATCCAGTACGGTAAGCCCTCTGTGGCCACATACAACTTTGCGAAGGCCGTTCTGGATGATCGACACAAAGAAATATATGGGGTCAGTCAACCGCTTGGTAATATGTGAGCATTAGTCCCGATTTCGGTAGTATCTTTTATAATTACATGTTGACGTGCTTCTATGAAGTTACATGATTGGAGGTAAGGCAAAAAGCTATGCTGTTTTCATTTCCTACTGTGCCTGAATTAACGCATATTTAAAAAGACAACCCAGAATCAGGTGAGATCCAATGTCCCTTGCAAGACTAAGCTGACTAGTACTAGACATTGCAGGGGCCAACGCCGCCGGGTGGAATTCAATCCTTGTTCACACCGGAGTTTACGATCCACAAGAAAGTCCGCCATCACATATGCCAACGTATATAGCAAGGGATGTTGAAGCTGCCGTGAAATGGGCCATCGACAGAGAATTAGCGAGAGGAGTTTAGTGTGGAGCTTACTCATGTTGTAGATAGACAGAAAACTCGTGATCTTTCCCGCGTAACTGTTGTTTTTTCCGAGGACATGATAGCCGTTGATAGACGTTGCCATTTACGATTGCACCGGAGGCGGCGGAGTTGTGATCCCAACATTGTCCGTACGAGGCTGACATCCGCCCTGTAATCGTGATGCTTGGCCAGGAGCCTCTATTTACTCCTAATCAGTTTTCGACCTCTGCTCCCACCATGCTCAACACGCAGAGAGTACCTATACCGCCCACTGAGGACCAACCTTTGGAGTTTAGGAAGAAGGATGGCTCTTTGTCCAAGATGCGCAATCACAGGGGCAATATTCCCATCCTCCCTCAGACGAAGCTTTGCCCTCACTGCCCTGCAAAGTTCACTCGCACAACACACTTGAACCGACATTTGCGTACCCGTAAGCATCAGTGTCTATACTCTGCATCATCAGAAAACGATGTTCTTACTTGTTTTTTATTTCAAGACACGAATGAGCGGCTACACCGTTGCGATGTAAGTTCAGAGCGCTAGTGTGTGTTTAACAAACTCGTTTGATCAACTTTTATTAGACCTGCGACTCCCAATTTACTCGTAGCGATCTTCTTACTCGACACAAGAAGAGCTGCAGTGATCCGTAAGCACCATCGATCTGTCGAGTTCGATCATTAACGGATGCAAAATACCCATATCCCATAGCTCAAGTCGAACCCGACGCAAGTCATGCGCATCCTGCATGGAGTCCAAAATCAAATGCGACCGACAATATCCTTGTTCGAAGTGTGCCGCCAAGGGAAAACAATGTGTGTTCAACTCGAGCCGGAGAACGTCAGCGTCGACCTTGCCTGTCCTGCACCAACAGAAAGAAACTTTAGCATCAATTTACACTGATACATCCTCCGAATCATCCACGTCGCCCTCTACTATGTTTGTTCCAACCCCTGAGGCGGCTACGCCAGCGTACAATGCAAATAATTTCCAGATCAAGGAAGCAGATGGAAGCGTGCAGACCATAGCCGAAGAAACGACCGCCCACCTTGATCCTCTGACCCGGACGGACTTATTGACTTCTAGTATCTCGATGCCGTCCTTCTCTAAAACCGAACCATTTACGTTGGATACATTCCCTACGAGCGCTTCAGCGGTAGAGCTCTATTCATCGAATGTCACTAGCCGAGAAAGGACTAACGACAACGACGATCGTCTTATTCCCATCAATAGCCACCTCTCTTCGGCCTATGCTAATGATATGTTTGAACCGTTTTTCTCCAGTATATTTTCTCCGTCACCCTCCTTACCGCTGTCTGAAGACTTTAGCTGGACTGGCCTGTCCTCAAATCCGTCTGACACCCTCTCATTCGTTTCCCCTGCAGCGATTACAAGTATTCCTGCTATAGAAGCAGTGAACGATGGCCATAGCTTCAATACCGGTCAAGCAAGGTCGCATTTTGTTTCCCCGAGTCCAGCCAGACTCGTAGTGAGCGAAATCCGCCGTTCTTCCATCCATGATACGGATCCTCCAGAGCAGGAATTGCAACATTATCGTGAGTAACAACAGGTTTTTCGATGTGCTCGAGATGCTCACTTTGTGCGATGTATTACAGTCTACCTATTCTTTTCGGCATTTCTTTCACAATGCCCAGTCGTGCATGCTACCGCATTCAATTCCGACCAAAAGCCGCCAGTGCTTTTGGGCGCCATGCAAGCTTGTGGTGCACTTTTTGTAAAGACACGCAAGGCGACAATGTTCATCAACAAAACGCTGGCATCGGCTCGGGAGGCTCTTGTACAAGAATTTGTGAGTGTAGACCAGTCTGTCCAACTACTCACCCTCTTACGCCAGTCACAGGCCAAAAATCCAACAGATTCTTCTGACCAAATTCATCTGATCCTAGCTGTTGTTCTGCTTCAAACTATTGGGCTATTTCACCAACAGCCTGACCAACGAGCATCATCCAGTATATACCATGGGATGCTTGTCATGGTGCGTCTCTTTCATCCTGGTTTTTGATACTAATCTGATTAGCGGCAAGATGATTCGCAGGACCGGAATGATCACAACGAATGCTAGCTGGGAACCTAGAAGTCTCGCAGATGCCCCTCTTGATGTGCTATGGCAAGAATGGGTAGCAAATGAAACGACAAAACGGTTTGTTGAATGCATTTTCTTTCTCTGGTGATGATTATTCAAGTGCATGGCTCTCTAGCGCAATCTGGTGGTCATATTTGCATGATTGTTGTCACAGCATCTATTTTGCCTTGCCGTCATCTTATCATCCAAGTGAGATCGAACTTAACTTGCCGTGCGAGGACAGCCTGTGGCGTGCGGGCAACTCTGCCGATTGGTTGACTGCGCTGCAAGAACCGTCAGCATATGGGTCTGTCAAGTCCCGCCTGATTGGGTTCAACATGCTCCAAGGCTTAGGTGTACTGACGGAGACACGTGTTTTGGAGGCGCGCATTCCTCTCAACCCATTCGCGCACTTCATACTTATCCACGCGATATTGCGGCATTTGTTTGTGACTTGCGTAGAGGGTCGTCTGCCAAAAGGTACTGTGCCAGTAGCCGACACCAATGATGCCGTGAATCAGGAGATATACCGGCTTCAATATGCGCTGCATAATTGGCTGCAGAACTGGTTAAATTCACCAGAGTTGCCCAAGGTATCGGATGTAAATGAAGAACCCCCCTTTATCTATAACGGTGAGTCTGTAAATTCGCTGATAATTTTCACGATGTGCTCACCTTGTGCTGCTTCCGAATTTAGCGCTTCCCTTTTACTGGCTAGGCCAAGTGTCACTATTAGCTTTCCAGGAGGCATTGCCTCCTTTCGAACAAGACTCGCCTAATAACCTCAAAGTGGAGGTCCGTTTCCGGCTCGTTAAGCAGTGGTTGAGACACATCCGGGGCTTCCTGAAGAAGGGAGACCAGACACCTACGTTGTTCTGGGATGAGCTGATGAAGATACGCCTCCAGACATGGCAACAAGAATTTATAGGTGGAGAAGAGGACGATCAGGATGGGCTGCTAGGATTTTTTCCCGAGCATTGAGAGATGGCGGTGTATTTAATATGTAGTGTTTCCCTGAAGATTTTTATATTAAGTCAGTGCCTGGAGGAGTGTATAAGTACTGGGATGGAGTGGGTCAGGTTCAGGGGTGTAGATATGTTTAGGTGGGTCGAAACTTTGAGTGAAGATGCTGAATATGAAATGTTGTGTACAGTATACACAAAATAAAATAAAATAATAAAATAATAATCTCACATGCTTCCTTCGCCAGCCACTCACCGCATTTCTTATCGCAAATTCAAGCTCGGAGACTTCTTGTTCAGCCGTTCCCGGATAACAAATTTCGCTTTTGTTCTCCTCAGCTCTATCACCTTTGTGTCTATTCTATATAATATTCACTGCTTCTCCCGTCCTACAAAGGGCTACTCGGCGCTGTTGTCCGCTACTTTACCCGATGCAACAACCAGCCGGCTAAATCATCTTATAATTGTTCCTGGCCACGCCATATGGAAGGGTACCAATCCTGAACTGAGGCTGCACGAGGACCAATGGGTGCTTGAACCGTATCAGCAGGGCGGGGATCGCGTTTCTGCTTTCTTCGCACACATACTTCGAGGGTATTCAATTCATTCCGTCATGCTCAGCATTAATCTTAGTACCAAAATAGAGCAGAACTTGCGAGAGCCGATGAGAATTCTTTTCTTATCTTTAGCGGGTGAGTCTTTTTGGTAGTTGGTCCCTCAACTTCTGAACGTGCCTACTCCATCTCGAGCGGACAGACACGATCGACTTCCACAACCACAGAAGCAGAATCATACATGCGCCTCGCTCTGGCTGCTGATGTTTTCCATACAGCGGGCTCGCTGATTCCCTTTAAACGGGTTACAACTGAAGATCATGCTCTCGACTCGTTTCAAAATTTCCTTTTCTCAGTCGCCCGATTCCATGAGTATACTGGTCGATATCCCACCAAAGTTACAATCGTCGGTTACGAGTTCAAAAGAGCACGGTTTACCGAACTGCATCGCGCAGCTCTCCGTTGGCCAGTACACAGATTCCAATATATCGGCATAGATCCTAATATCGATCATTCTATCATTGCGGAAGAGGGAGAGGTCCGTATTCTACTCGTAAATGACTTTACTATCTATGCTTATCCTCCAGCAGAAAAAGAACGGCTATATCCCATTTACAGAAGATTTATACGGCTGTCATGCCTTTCTTCTCAAAAAGAGACGGAAAAGAAACCCATTTATTCGCTTCCATTCCTATTACCAGACATCACCGGAGCTCAGAGACTTATTCGATTGGTGTCCGGGCATCTCGTCGGATGAAAACAAGATATTCACAGGTGATCTCCCTTGGGACCGCATATGATATACCCAAGACATTATTGATCTACTGGACCAAATCTTACAAATAGCAATGTAAAATTGATCTACCACTGCCGTACATCATCGAAATATACCACCACCAGTAAACCTCCACGATCTAGAAGTCAAAAGTGCCTCAGAGCAGAGCGCTTTGGCACAGGATAAAGGACCTACCGGCGTGGGGGCGTCGGCGAGCCATCCGGGCTCCAGCGAGAAGTGAGCACTGGAGGTGTGGGCGTAGGAGGATGAAGCCCATCGGCATCCAATCGGATTTCCTGTGCATCGTCGTCGTAGAAACTGTACATACTCTCGATACTGTCTCTCATAATTTCGATCGAAGGAGGTCGGGGCTTGCTAGCCCTTGACAGCTTAGGGTCGCTACGCCGTTCGACTGCTGTTTCATCGGTGCTCTCAGAGAGCGATCTATTATGTCCAACATCCCGCTGTGCACTCAGCTGTTCGGCATCGCTTACTTCAGGCGGTCCCCTTGAACGCGATAACGACCATTTCCCTATCTTGATAGAGTCTGCAGGAAGAATGCTATACATTGTGACAAACAGGACCACGTTGACTAGGCCTGAAAGCAAAAAGATAGCCGCACTGGTGCTTGCATGTCAATAAAGAATAGAGAGCAGCGAAGTCAAGACGTACGAGAATATTGTGACTTCGAATGGGATATTCGATCCAGTCCAAGAGGCGAACCTTGATATAGCCATAGGAAGGATGAGCAACGTGTAAGCAATCTGCAAAGAGAACAAATCGGTTCAGAATGCGGCAAAGAGGTATACAAGAATATGAGGCTTGCAGGGTAGCTGTAGTAAAGCCAAAATCAGTGCGACGTGAACGAGGTATCAAGTGGCTCTCATACAATAACATTTGTTTCGCTACGCGCAATGCCTGGTCATCGGAAAATTTATTGGGCCAGGCGGTAGTTCCAGACTCATCCCTTTTACGGAAGCTGATGCGCCATCCGTCCCGAACGATGTTTCCTCGAAGGTGTAAAAAAACTATTGCATATAGCACAAAGCTAATGAAAGCGGTCAAAAACATCTGTGATAGAAGTTTCAAGAGACGCTTGAAAAGGACGGTCACATCACATACGAAGAGGTAGTCAAGGCTGTTTGTTTCAGGGCGATGAGGGCAAGCATTGCGCAAATAAAGGAGTTGGTGACATACGTTATTCGGTGAGCTGGATAGTTGGATGAGATCCAACACCAGTAGCCTGACGCATCGACTAGATCCAGCGAGCGTAAGAAAAGGTACTGAGCCTATGAAAAGAAAGCTAATCACAAAATGGGCCTCTCTTGGCCATGTCTACTGTGGAAGGCCCAAACATCACAATAGCAGCAATGCCCGACCAACAGCCAAGTAATGTGAGCCATAATACAAACGGTGGTGTTTTCAGCTCCAGAAACAAGAGACAAAAAGTGTGTATGGCAATGACCTGTAGCACACGGAATGAGATAGATAGGCGATTGCGAAGAGAGCGGAAGACGAACAAGCGTCCATACTGCCGTCGCAACGTGAGAGGTTTGCTTCAGAACACCTGGAGATTATAAATATACACTGAATGGATCTTGCATGAAGCTCATTACCTTGCAAAATGCAAGTTTCCCCAAAGTAGACTCCCATTCGACGGATCCAGACGATGTTAATGATCGAACCGATGGCTAAAACAGTGAGTCTCAGCTGCAATAAAAACGCGATAGGACAATTACATTGAATGAAATCACTGATCAGGAGAGAGATAAAGTATGCAGCGATGTGGGTTCGTACGAATAGAGTGTTATCCGGCGAGGCTCTCGTGTTGAACGCCGACAGCTGATGTTTTCGTTTACATGTGAGTTTACGTTTTCGAGTAGAGAAGCTTACAGCTATCGCCAATAACAGTAATATAACTGAAAAAAGGGAGACAAAAGAAACCACGACGAGGACCTGATGAAATTTGACATATCAGACAACTAGCGATTGAGAACGGAAAGGACCTACCACCATGCCCTGCACTTCTGGCCCCGTATATGGAGTTGACACATTTGGTGGTTGTTTCATGAGGGAAGGACCAGCCTTCACAGACAGAAAAAAGGAGTCTTCACGATCGACGTAGAAGATAGCGGTTGCTCACAGAGTTACGATGCACCGCCGCCTTTTGCTCGCCACGCCAAAGCAGGCTCGGAGTTTCATTTCCCTGGTGATGCTCGGACATCATGCAATAAGTAATACGACTCTAAGTATACATCAATTAGAATAGCGCGAACAGTGTATGTAATATATGAGATTAGGAAAAGCGCCCAATCTACATGACAACCTCTTACGCTAACCTCCGAATATTTTAACAAGCAAATTATATATACATATAACATATAGATTCGTTTCCTGTCAAAGTCCTTCCAGATCCTTAGTGTGCGCCGCCAAAGCTGCCATCACCTATGCCTTGAATGCATATCGTGACTGTACCGTTCGCTCCTCGAATAATTTTCGAGCTCATACGTCCGTAATCGTCGATCGAGCTTGACAGTCTGTTCGACTCTGACTTGAACCTCGAGCTCCTCAGGAATGTCCTCTCGCTCATGCTCTGTGCCAAGCTCAAACTCGGGAACGGTGAGGTCGAAGGTTGGATCGCTCTTAGGTTCAAATTGCGAGCGTATCACGCGGCTGACTTGGCGAGCGTCATCAAGGTGTCGGGTAATAGTAATGGCTTCTTCGATCGTCTCATTACGACGTTCGCGGGATGCACCTAGCCGCACGTTCAATAACGATACATCAACACGGGGATAATTTCGACGAACCATATAAATGCATCAGTAATCTCTGAGACATTATCCATGATACCGAGTATGCCAATGACGAGCTATGCAGTAACCCATGTTTAGCAGACCTGTCAACAAGATATATTCTTAAGAAACTGACGCTGCCGTCTTTGAAGGGTTAGTTTGTACGGATCGATACAAATTATGAAAAATCCTACCTGAACGTTCTGTGCTTCCTGAAAAAGGAAAAGATTTAAAACATTCACGCCTAAGTTTGGCGACATCCATCAGTGTAAGCACCTCGATAATTGCGGGGAGAGTATACCAGCGAGGGCCACGAAATAACCAATGCCATCATATAACATCCTAGTGATTTCCGTGGATCAGGTTCGGTTGAATTCAGAGCATCTGACGTGGCTCACATGCGGGTCACCTTTGACATCCTAAAAGCAAAGGTGTTAGAGATAGTACCAATGGAAACAAGATTGCGAACACTGAATTGTTCGACGTCATCTTATATTTAAGGAGGTAAAAGATGGATATAACCGTGGTGGCGAAATCGTATGTGACCGCGACAGCATAATAGATGTAGGCTCCCACACGATGATCTTGAACAGCATTAAACGCTCTACAACTGTCATTCGAAGTTAGCTGATCGGTCCAGAATGAGAGCGCGTTGATTATTGACACTAACTTGTGATGCTTTATAGACCAAAAGGGTTTCTTTTCTGAAACGACATCGTAAAAAAGCTAGCCACTTACGTCGTCTTGACTCCCCAACCGAGCTGGATGGAACCAATCCAAGTATTGATCAACTGTGAGTTTCATATTTAGAGCGCAGCATACTTACGTTGTCGCTTAATCAAGGTAGTAACCCATTGGAGCTAGTAATAGTTCGCTACTCAGTACGAACTCGTGAGAGAGACGGGTTATAACCTACTATACATGCAGAAATGTATAAGGCAATAAGGAGGTATGTAATCTTGCGAGATCGTCTTGACAGGTTCCAGGCTCTTGATATCAAATCAGAGAGAGTAAAGCGAAGATGATCAACTGTTGGACTACCTCACGCCTAGAATTGCCTGGGACACCATCGCCTGAAGAACTATAAGGTGAAAATGAGTCGTGTACCGGGTATCATTAGGCGGACGTTACCCTTGAATGTCGGGGGCAATAGATAGAATGCCCTGCAAGTCTCGACTGTGAAGTGGTCGTAGAAAAAACCAACCTATCGTAAGATGTCAATGTTACCAAAGAGACGACACATAATAAGAAACAATTCGGACATTGCTGATGGTGAGTACCATAATGCTAGTCACACTTGATGGGAGCGTGGTATAAGCTAGGGATTTCTGCACCAGTTGAAAGGCTCACCGAATAGCAACGAAAAGAATACACGACAACCTGATATAGCAAAGAATGAACATGTTTGTGGGGCCAGATATTTGTAGAGACGAACGTGATTCGCCGAGACCTGCGCTGCTCTCTATAGAAACGCAGTGCTGTGGGCATTGTTTCGAGGTAGCTAGGAGAGTCGTTATTCAACGTGCGTACCCCGGAGTCAGGTGGAAATTGGGATTCACTCATAGAGAGATATTGCGAGGGACGCTATGCGCAAATAAGCTGCGATTGAATATGCGTCGCCATCCTCTGGGGATTCTTTCATCGAATCAGCAAGCGAGAGAAACGCCCGCCTGGGGACGGCGTGAGCACTAGTAAAAAATGGAAATGAAAGTTAGAAGCTAGAAAAAGAGCAGTGAGCACTCCTGCGCCGAGTTCATCATCACCTTTGAGGCAGCGACACGGCGGCAGCGATGATCAATCGCTAGAAAGGCACACACACCAAATGTTGACACTGGGATATTTGGAGATGTGGGATTAGGTCACAGGCAGATGACAGATGTCGCATGTGGCCCACATTTGCTAAAGTATCAGATTGAGCCTTGATGCATCTGCGTCTGATACAGTATTAGTTCTTAGTAGGTAACCTGAATGGGTGTTTTTCTTCATCATTGTGATGTGTGACCAGGATTCTAGTTGGTACCCATCTATCGCGCCTACGGATGCGACCCTGGCCGACAGATTTTCTTGCTTGTCTAGTGCAAAGTGTGCCCTGTAACTGTAAATCGGAGTCCTTACGTTGACTAGTTATCTGATGGCACGCAGTAAGTCCGCTAATTTAGATCCCAAACTGACAAGGGCAGAGTTCCACTTTGTTGTTTGTTTTGTTTCCTTATCAACAAAAACTCAATTACTTGCCGGACTAGCCTTGAACGCATGCACGAGCCAGCAATGGCAATGGTGAATCAAGATCAAGAAGAGGGCTCATCATGATCCCGTAGCTTTTAATAGCATGACACATTGACTTGGGTTATCCTCGTTGCAAAACTCGCGACGCGACCCTTTCTACAATCCTTGTCAATTTGATGTCAGCGCTGCCAAACCAGCTCAGCTGACCAATAATTTGTATAAATGAGGGAGCCGACGTGATGGAAATGAAAACTCATTAAGTCAAATCTCACTGTCACAAGCTGGCCGTCAGCAAAGCCCCATGTCATTGTCAAAACTGGATTGAATAAAAGGGACACAAGTAAATGTGTCGACAAAGTGATTAGATATTAAAATGCTGCATACAGTGGTTTAACCGTTCAGCTAAATTATACGTAAGATATGTTTCAAAATATGTAAAATTAGGGAGTTTGGAAAAAGCCTGCAGATTCCATATAAAGTGTGCGCATTATCACCGTTCATACGGTAAGACAATCGAGTTGAGTTGATAAGCCACAGCCCAGGTAGCGCGCCTGCGATTTCTCTCCTTTTCGCTTGGATGCATTTGAACAGCATTTTGATCGGATAGCCCAAGGTCCATCGCCATGCGCACAGCCATTGAGGAATATGAACGGAAAGCTGAAACTGCAATCAACGATTGAGTCAGCAGTAAGAGTAAGCAATTACTCACAAGTCGGTCTGTTATTCTTGTATTCGGACCATGCTATTAAAATCAATGCCTGAGTGGTATCCATGGTTGGCATATGTGAAATTGAAGCCCCGATGGTCTGCGGAACAGAAACTGAGTATGTGGATTTTTTGGAGGCTGCAAGGGGATCCTGGTCACCTTTGCGTTATCGAGATATGTCTCAGAAACGTTGTGAAGACCACGAATAACGAGGTCCGAGATATTATCAGCGTATCTGGATAAATGTCAAATGGACTTCACACTTGAAGGGAAAGAGGGTTACCTAGACGCTATAGCGGCTAGACTGTTTGCAAGCATAGGAGGAAGTCTCCTTTCCCAGGCTTCTCGCATGACTTGTTCATACGAAAGGAAGGGAAACTCTGCAGCGCATCGCTCAAAAAAAATAGGAACGAGATTTTGCATTAATGTAGGGTGCGGGTACTGTGGTTGTTCAGGGTCGAAGAGCTGGAGCTGGCGCGAATTTGGAGGGTATAGTGGCGGCCGTGATTGAGCGGGGAGATTATTGTAATTATAGCCTGCATCGTTTCTGAATTGAAACGAAGACGTAGATGATGAGCTGGTATGCCTGGAGGGAAATGACTAAGTTCAGGTAATTTCGCTTCGAATAGATGGATAACACCAACCTGTGGCCCGGATCTACCGGGCGGTGAGAGTCTGAAGGATATGACGGATACCTGCCGTTGGCATCTCCCTCTGCGGAAACCATTCCACTCGCTTTAGGAGAGTGTGAGTTTGATCGTGGATGAGAATGTGAAGATAATGCAGGACTGGAAGAGCTGGAGGCTACTGAAAAAGCATCCAAGGCTGGGTTGTGGTCAGTTCTAAAACAATGCACTATTATGTGAGAAGACTGAGTAAAAAACCAAGGTACTGAGCGAAACGCACCTCTGCTCGTCGGCATAAGTCCCCACATGAGGCCCTGCTATTGCACGGCTTCGCTCAGCGAAATATCTTTCTCTGTCGCGAAATCGACAAGGTATTTTTGAAGCTTTGCAAGCTTCACATTTGGTTTCCGGAGAGGGTTGTAAGCATTTAATTTTCTTGAGACGGCTTGGAATGAAGAATTAGTTTTAGCAAGATCAAGGGGTTTGTTGGGTGAGTCCCCTGTGCTCACCAATTATCACAAGAGGTGACTAGACGAGGACGTTTCTTATGTCCTTGGTTGTGTTGAGGAGACTCTATGATGAATTGGAAGGAGTCCTCCATTAGAGAAAAGCGCCGATCGAGACGTGATTTCGGCTGAGAGGCTTTTAAGGTGCTAGCTATATAAACCTCGAGCCTGCGACAGTCACGGGCGTAACAGCCTTTTGGAAAATGTATATTTATATATTTATATATATTGACCACTTCAGCCGCCAATGACAACTCGGCCACGTCATATTATTAATAATATTTTATGTATCTTAAACGGCCGCAGCCGATCCCATCTTTCCACGCCCGACAGACAGCACAGCCCGGTTAAATAGCCGCCCTGCTGAAAAAAGTATCCCACCGGTCCTCCTAAGCCGTTTCAAATGTAATCTTTTATCCTGCTGTGGGTAAAAAAAAAATATCGCTCCCATCAAGAGATGCTGCCAAGGGTGCCAACCGTCCCTCGCTTGCTCATGTCACCACATGAGCAAGTAGTCCCAAAACAATGATCAAACTCACGCGATGCGCGATGCGCGATCAATCGTTAGGCCTCTCCCGTCGCTACCACTTTGCATGAGACTCCTTGCCATTTACCCTGGCCTGCTGATATCATGTCGCTAATCCTTCTTCATCCACGTGGTCAACCTTGATCGAAACTCAGTACTTTTTCAAATCAACATCCTTTTCCTTTTTTTTTCTTCTCCCTGTAAGCAGCCCATCAGAAAAAAAAAATGGGCAACCGATCCCGATCCATCCGTGCTCAATTAAAGATGCAAAGTTGTTAGAGTTAGCACTTTTGCTCGGGGCAGGCGGGATTCTGGAAACAGCCGAGCTCCTCTGGTTCCGCCTACTTCGGCGAGACCTGGCATCGTGGCATAGAGATAAAATCTTCTTCCAATCAAGGAACCACATCACGGAGCCAATGCTTAGAACGGAGCCACCTGGTTCAGATGTCTGTTTGTAGGCTGACACTGATGGACAATATGGTGTCTAAGCGTCATACCTAACGTGAGTCAACCAATAACACAGGAACCATCCAAAATCCCAGTACACCTTTGTCAAATGGAGTCAAGATTTTAAGGCGGGACCACGCCTGTTACAGAAAACCTACTCGATCATGTCCAAAAAAATTGTGAGGCGTTTGAGAAAATGAGCCAAAGTACAACGCCTGTCAAGTGTTACTTGAAAGTTGACCTTAGTCACAATCCCTCGCTATGCCCTGGAAACCTCGCCTTGATTCAGACTTGTCTGTCTCGCTCGTGGTTCCGCAATGTCGAGTTTCGTTCCGTGCTTGGCGGAAACTCGTTGTGAGCTTTTGGGGTTTCGAATAGTGCGGGTGTCGTGCGCGCGTCGCTCTCGCCGACTGTAGCCGAAAATAACACAGAACTGTTGTCCCTGGGGGTTTCATCCTGAAGCAACCGACATCTCATCAGACAAGGCGCCCATATAAGATGGACAAGCAATTCACCTCCAACTCGCTGACACTCAGGTCTGACGTCAAACGTGCGGTTTCGTCAAGCTCAACTTGATACCCGTCCTGTCCGTACCTATCCTCCGTATTGATATACTCGGTTGGTATAGGATTTCCATGGCCGTCTAACGGAACTGCGGATTCGATAGATTTGAGGTACTTGTGGTAGGTAAATACTATGATTCCTGATACAGATGCTGTCAAGGTCTGGACAATTTCATTCATTCCTCAAGGACGTACCGCATATAGTAATAGAAACACCAGTGATATTGAGTGGCGTGAGTTGGTCGCCAAAGAACCAAGCCGAGATTGTGATGGTGGTAACCTCCTTAGCTATACCCGCGATAGACATAGGAACGACCCCTGTGCGTTGAATAATGCTGTCAAGTGAAAAGACGCATCAGAGAAGCACAAGGCGAATTTTTTGTAGATGCAACGAACTGGAATTCGCTCAAAATCATGCAAAATGCTATCACACCCGGTGCAACCAATAAAGCGCATGTTGCTAGAGACTTGCTCAGAGTAGCAAAAAATGCGCTTCTGGCCAAGGTACTCCAGGAGTCTACGATTGCACTGATTATAGCAAGTGTAATCCCCATTGAAGGTGCAAGCCAGTATATGGTAGCTGCCGGGTTGTCTAAACCTATTTTCCGAGTCCGCAGCAGGACCTGTGTAAGGCTCCAACGCAGTCCGCCAAAAGCGCTGGCACTTATTACTAAAATAAACCCGTCTAGGACAAACTTTGTTTCCGTTGCGACCATTAGGAGCACCCCCACAAATATAAGGAGGATGACAGCAACGAGACGCCAAGAAAACTTTTCGAGATCGAACAGGAAAGCAAAAAGGAGAACAAATATTAAGGATGAGGATTTGCACATAGCTGGGACGGTTAGTCGCATGACAATCGCAGAAAATAGTTACTTACTGTAGAATGACAAAGTAATAAGTTGGAGAGAAACATTAGAGAGCCCGATATCGAGGCTTGAAGAAACAGCAGTTGGAAGGGCCTTTTTCCTATATGGTGAAATAGATTAAGTTTGGTACCAACACCGCTAGGATAGAAAACTGAGAGGAGTTGCAAAGCTGGTACAGACCAAGACAGCAAGATAAACTGTCTTTTGCACGAGCGGAGTGCGTTTGGTACCTGGTCTTTGCTTATTGACGACAGTGCCAGCGCGGCCAGAGTCCAATGGGTAGATTGACTTACGCGTAATCTGCTACCGATGGTCTTTGTTCTGGCTTGAACTTATTCGGCCAAAAGTATCGCATGGCACTAGCAAGGATGAATTGAACAAACATATGGACTGTCGTCACGAAAAGGGGGTACGGAAAACCGTAATGCTCTTTGGAAAACATCCATTTGTTGTATACGGAAATGACTGTTGCAAATAGAAACCTGAGCCAAAATCACTGGTGAGCAAGTGACAAACAAGGATCGAACACACCAGGCAGCAATGAATAGGGCATTAATTGTGGCATTTCTCCACCACAGCCGCTTCTTCTCTACGAGGGATGCGAGATGTAACCCTGAGTTCCTTTCAGAATCTGCTATGTAATCAACAGTGTCTGCAAACGAGTGACTCCGAAGCTGGTTCGACGGCTCAACCAGCGAATACTCGTCGGTACGTGCCATGGATGCATGAATGTTAAGGTTCAGGTACTAGTCACGCTCTGATCTAGTCACGCCTTTCAATAAGTTACAAATTATATATATATATATATTTGGCTACGATATTTCAGAGTGCCCAGGAGGGTTCGGCTTGACTTCGCGCCTACCAAGAAGAAATGAATGTTTCCTTGCGAAATGGAAAGGTTCGACTGACCATGTCCGCCAATGATCGAATTGCTTCTGGTGAAGATATTCTCTGAAAAATTCGTTCTTCTTCAACTCAGATCGAAACTGCGCATGTTGCAAAAGGTCAAGATGGTGAAGAGCATGAGGATAGCTGATGATAAAGCCATGGGTCGAGCGATGAGTACCGTTATAGAAGAAGTATGATCAAACTAACTGTAGAAACCTGGCGTAATCTTTTTCCTTGAAATACTGAAGATATGCGAGGAAGTTTATGAATGCCGGCTGCTCCAAAATGTTTTGTTGGGCAAGAGAATGTAGATAGAAAGGGTTTGCTAAAGATTGAACAAACTCAAGTTCCAGCTCAAATCTAGCACGATTAACGGAATTCGGATCCGAGCTGGGTGTTCCAGGAATACCATGTCGGGATGTAAGCTCGGGATCCATACGGCGGCTTTGAAAGCAGCAGAAAAGCCTCCAGGGTCTCAATAATAAAGTTGTTGAGATAAGATTATGTAATATCGCTTTGAATGATCACGTGTAGGTACGCGTCTCATAGTAGTTCCACAGTTCCGACTCGCAAGCACTCTTCTTAGTTTTGTCTTGCGGCGACATGTCAGGTGAGGACGATAGCAGCGGATGGCAGCTCACCGAGTCGGACCCTGGAGTTTTTACGTATGTTATGATGTTGCTCTCATGTCTTTGATATCTCAACATTTCTCTTAACCAGAGAATTGCTCAAAACGTTAGGTGTGCCTCTGATAGTGGACGACCTATACTCGCTGGATCCTGATACTCTCGCTTCTTTACAACCACTCCACGCTCTTATATTTCTCTTCAAGTGGGTTCCACCTTCCGCCGATGCTACGTCTGCAGCTGGACAAGACGACCCAGAGTTTCCTGGTTTTTTTGCACATCAAGTCGTAAACAACGCTTGTGCAACGCTAGCGGTTTTAAATGCTCTCGGAAACATACCATCCCTCAGAACGGGCCCACAACTTGCAGAGCTCAATAGCTTTACTACGGGAATGGATCCTCAAACGCGTGGCCTGGTCATTACAAGTGCTGACTGGCTCAGGGAAGCTCACAACGCACTCTCTCCGCCCAATGCTGTATCACTAGATGGCTTGGGGCTTCCAAAGAAAAGCGAAGATGCCTATCATTTTGTCGTTTATTTACCATTTATGGGTGTAGTCTATGAGCTTGATGGCTTGAAACAATATCCTGTACGACACGGCTCCTACGAGGATCATGGTGAGGGCTGGTTGAAGATGGCTCGGTAAGCTCGCCCTTACAGCTTTTTTAGCATCAGTGTATAAGCCAATCTTCGTGTAGGGAGGTAATAGAGAAACGAATTGCTACATATCCTGTTGGAGCTGTGAGTTCGGCTACTTACTTCGATATGATTAAAAACTAATGTCATTGGACAGTTGGAATTCAGCCTTCTGGCCCTCCGAGACGATCCTTTACCTGTGCTTCAAGAACGATACCAGGCATTCCAAGCATCGGGCAACTCCTTAGCAGCTGATGAGGTTTATTCACTTATTTTGAACGAAAAGTCTAAGCGCAGTCGTTGGACTGTGAGTTTGTCTACTCAATGTTCGTGTTCAGGCGCACAGTTGAGCCCGGACTTTAGTTTGAAAACAGTCTTCGGAAGCACAACCACGTCGGTCTGATCCATGCCCTTCTTGTCGCTCTAGCCAAGGGTGGGAAACTTTCTTCTGTACAAGAACAAGCGAAATCGGTCATGCGAGCAAGAATCGAAAAGAGAAAAGCAAGCGGAGAAATGTTTGATGAAGACTAGTCCAGTGCTATTCATTGAACCGATGTATATTTCTCCAGTGTATCCAATGATCATCCGCATTGCTGCCGAGAAAACAGATGTTTCATCACATTTACCGGGGGTACAAAGTGGTATTGCTGATCCGGGTCTTTTCTAATCAGTCATCATGGCCTGTTTTTATCTTGACCCACTTGATCATAGTCTATCAAACACATCAACAATAGCCCCTCAATCACCAGGATCATTTCGCTGGGGTCCTTAAGTTTATATGGTTAGCCTGACAACGCCCCTCTCAATACACTGAGTGATCTTCAGAACGGTTTGACGTGCACTGTAGAAAGATGTCGGCAGTGTCAGAAGTACAAAATGATTGATGCCGTTGTCAAGGAAGTTGACTACATTTGTTCTCACTTTCAGCGATCCAGATTTCTCTGCGGACATGTGAAAGATGTAGCGTTGGTGAAACCCGGACAGGACTTTTTTCGTACGACCTTGTAATCGTATCAAACACGTGCTGAATAAGTGCTTCTGCCGCCCCAATCTCGTTTTTCCTCTGAAAGATCCCTTTGCATCTGTGTCATCATTCGTTCCAGACTTCCCGCACTAAGTGATTCTTCGTAATAATAATCCATCTCGGTAGGCGCTCCAAATGAAGATGACGTAAACCTTCGTGGTGAAGAAGTACTGCATGAAGAGGGAGAAATGATGCTTCCTTGTGACTCCGACAAGTCCTGAGAGTGTGTATCACGTGATTGATCAGACTGAGGGGAAGGTGGACGAGAGGACGTCGACAAAGCAGGCAACCGAGGGGACGGTGGCAGCCCGATCAGTCGTGGCGAGATTAGATGTCGAGGTACAGGTATCCTTTTCGACATTGAGCCTGAATCCTCCTCGGGAGGAGAAATGGTAAGTGCAGGCGGAGGAGGCAGTTGCTTTGTGGTTGGGACATCTTCAATGGTCTCCTGGGAGGCTTTCTTTACTAGCATCGAATAAGGGATCGAAGCGCCATCGTAAGTCTTAGGTGGCAGCATGAGGTCTGGCTGGGCATTGGGGTGTTTCCCGAATCCGAGCTCCTCGTCGGATCCAAGCTTCTGATCTTGCTCCTTGCTTCGACGCACAATTACCCATGCAATAATCACGAGGCAAATTAGAATGATGATACAGACAACAGCGGTAACAAGCCAGATCGAAGAGTGCTGGCTGTGACCAGACACGTCTGACCTTGGCTGCAGAAAGGGAAAGCTCTCCTTGGGTAGGTTGAGCGTTCAAGAGTGTTAGAGCGAGTCAGGCAAAACGCACGGTAAACTTTGAGCCTCGCCTAATAATAACAGCGGCGTCCCTTGGGTCTCTGCTAGAAATGAATGAGGCGACGAGATCAAGATATAAAGTGGCTTACTTGAGATTGTGAAGAGCAGTAAAGGGACCAGCCCAGCAGCCATCTAGAAGTAGCAGCGAGCTACAAGCCACTAAAACAGGGAAGGAAATAGCGGCTGGACCCATGACTGTGGCACCAGGCCGAAGTCTTTCTAGAATGAAGGAGGTCAACTCTCTTGGGGCTCCGAGTCCAACCGGGCTGACTTCACCTTTATACGTGACCCTGATGTGACAGATGATCGTTTCTGTGGCCACGGCGGTGCACGGCCTCCTGCACACTCCAATTATTATTCTGATGCATGATGCATCTGCTTGGAAGTTCCTGATTACAGCACCGTGTAAACTGACTTTCTCTGGCTTTGTTTCGCGTCACCGATGACCGAAGCTAAAATTATACGAAGCTTTGAACCTGGGAGGGTCATTTTGACTTGAACGGCTTCAATGTATCCAGCCTCAAATAAAAGGTCCAATATTCACTCTTTGATGTGTTCAAATCAAAGCACCCTTTTCATATGGGTTTGTTAATTACACAATGATCCTGATGCCTTGTGTCACAATGTGGCAGATCCAGTAGAGTCTCGAGTTTATATTGCGGCAACTAAGTTTAGCGCTCTCTCGAATATTGCTTCCCCGCCACCGCCATGAAGCATTCGTTCGAAGACAACGATCCTTTGACGCTTGCTATGGCGCCCCCTCTGGACGAGACGCTAGAGGAACGACTCGCCCGGCAACAACGGGAGGAACACGCTCTTGAGGTCAGCAAACGTATCGATGCTGACATCAAACTTGCCAAAGTGGCCATGAAGAAGAGGCAAAAGGCAATAAAGATATTAGTGCTTGGGCAAAGTCTCAGCGGTATTCCAAATTCTTCCTTCACGAAAACAATTCTAATTTAATGCTGATTTAGGTAAATCAACGACTATCAAAAGTACGGAAAGACTCAGTATGTGTAGCTGTTTTCAGTGACTGACTATCCATAGACTTTCAGATGACTTACGCACGCCGAGCGTGGATGGAAGAACGCGATGCCTGGAAAGCAGTAATCTTATTGAACCTGGTTCAGTCAGTGAACATGATCGTCAAGATCCTGATGAACGAACTTGCTAAGAGTGCAGACGATCGTCGAGAGCGAGAAGATGACTCTCTTCCGCTGATGCCTAACCTCGTGCAGCACAAAAACCTAGCTCTCAAGCTGGCCCCTCTCCAGCAAATTGAGCAGGACCTTATGGCGCTGATTGGGTCGGGCTCATCGGAGAACCCCTTACATGAGTTTACGCTACATTCTGGCTCTGGCTGGAAAACTGTACTGAATCAAATCCGCAACCCTTCCCAGGGAAAAGACCACCACATACTCCAGGTGGCCCACGGAGTGATTTTCAAGCTGAAAGACGACATAGTAAAACTTTGGAAGGACTCTGCCGTCCAGCACATGCTAGCTGAGCGTAACGAAAGACCAGAAGACTCGCCTGGGTTGTGAGTCAAGTCCGTTATATAGCTAGTAAATCGTGCTAACCTCAGAATTGTTGCTGCCAAGCTTCTTGAAGGATATAGACCGTATCGTACAAGCCAATTACGTTCCCTCCGATACAGATGTTGTACGAGCACGTCTCCGCACTACTGGCGTGCAGGAATACCACTTCACGCTTGATCGAGGTGGGACGTACCGCCGCTTTGCCTCTATTTCTGAGCAAAAACGTTTTACATTCATAGGTACCACGACCGCTCTTGATTGGCTGATGTACGATGTCGCAGGTTTGTCAAATGATCGCCTGACCAGTTTCATACCTTACTGATCTTGCTCTTCAGGTGTTAGGACTTCGGTATGGACCAGTTGTCTCATGACTCATGAGTGGCTATTGACACAAATTGCATCATGAAGCGAGCTGCATGGATACCTTACTTCAAGGATACCACAGCCATCATTTTTCTTGCTCCCTTGTCGGCCTTCGATGAAAAACTGCGCGAGGCCAAAGAAATAAACAGTATGCGCGATACCTTCTCGTTGTGGAAAACCGTTAGCTCTAATAAACTGCTTGCCAATGTACAAATTGTATGTAAATCCGTTTCTCTGTCGACCCTTGCGTTCCCTAAAACCATGTCAGATACTCTTCATGAACAAAACTGACTTACTCCAGAAGAAACTTGACTCTGGACTCAAAGTGCGCGACCACTTGCCTGAATTTCATGACAGATGTAATGATTTCCCAACTGTAACCACCTGTAAGTACGTCTGTCAAAGTCATCGAGTTCATATTGATGTTTCACTCTTGGCAGGGTTCCGCCGAGTGTTTGCTCAGATGTATAGAGAAGTAAGCCCTCCTAATCGACGATTGATATCACATTTCACTTCCGTCATTGTGAGTATTTTCCGGCTGTTATCGCAATCCAATTTGACATATGAATAGGACACGCAAGCAACAGCTCAGACTCTAGCCGCAGGTATTGCTGTCCACTGTATACACCATGTGATGATTTCGCTGATTCATGACCCTCTCAGTGCAAGGAGTCATTCTCCGAAATGATATCATCGATGCAGGCCTAATGTAATAATATAAATTCCCTAGGAGTCGCTCTACAACAGAAGGGATGTGAAAGCAGAATAAACAACATGTACATCCGGCAAGGCCATATCATTATTAGTATTGATAGGAACCATAGATTCTCTCTACGATCCGATCCGGGGAATATCTCGACGTTTCTGATATAGGTCATATGCAGGCTGTTGTCCGCCAGCTTGAAGCTCTCTGGAGGATTTCTCGACGCCCTCGAATGCACGCAGGAAGTTGGCCCCAGCGAGGCCGGCGAGCTCATACTTATCCCATCCGCGTCTGAAGAGCTCCGCGATCTGTGAAGACCCTATTAGAAGATGCTTATGGACCGTAACGGAGGCTTACCAAGGCTGGGTATTTCGAAACATCTTCCAGACCCTCAGGCACGGCAGTGATCCCGTCATAATCACTACCGATCCCAACACTAAAATCATTCGGTAGCTGGAACGAGTATCTCTGGCTATTGGCTATGGACTTACTGTTTCTTTCCAATAAGAGTAGCGATGTGGTCTATATGGTCTGCTACAGCTTTTACATTGGCTTTGCCTGGAGGCGCAATGAAAGATGGCACAAAGTTTACCTATAAATAATATAGTGAGATAACCTCGATCAACTTACAGGAGAGGCAAATGTAGTATACCATTATAACAGCGTCTTTCTGTCCCTCCCCAAATCCAACTAAGCGTAGGATATCATCAGGAATATTACGAGGAACGTCATGGATTGCTCTGGCAGAAGAATGAGACCAGATGACAGGTGCCTTCGAGTAGTTGAGGGCTTGGACGGCGGTGTCATCAGATGTATGGGAGAGATCAACAAGAACTCCCAATCGATTCATCTCATCAATCAGGATGCGGCCAAAGGGACTGGCATTCGTACATCAGAACTGATAACCCATGCTCGAAAGCTGCGTACCTTAAGCCCTGATAGCGGGGGACCATACCCGGTTTCAGCCCAACTGAGTCTGCGAATGCATTGTGGCAGGTATGCGTTAAAGTTATGTAACGTATGCCTAGAGCGTGGTACTGGCGAAGGACAGCAAGCGAGTTGCCTAGTTGATGACCCCTATAATTTGGGGTTGAACTCGAAATGTAGCCCGATATGAGCGGTGGAAGCCACTTACCCTTCGAGTCCCATGAGACTTGCAATTTTGCCCCTCTTGATTGCGGATATGATATCTTGAGAGCTTGTAGCAAATTGAAACGTCTGAAAGTACCACTTGATTTTAACAAAGCAACAAGGGCGAGTGAGTACTCACATCTGGGTACTTTTGTATCAAGATTTTAGCAATGTCAATCTGCTCTAATGTATCGCTGATGATAAGCCTCGTGAGGAACAGATACCATAGGAGAGTCATAAGATGTAACACACCGAACAGTCCATGTAGGTTTTAGAAAATTCCTCCCTTCCTCCTCAGGCGTTGGGCACTCCATATATATACTCCTGGAGTATGCGCAGGTTCAGGGTGGGGTACACCACTTGACTTGTAAGCTCACCAGAAGAAGCCGCCTACTTTACCTGTTCTCAGCCGAGGAATGTCAACATGCTGGGGCATGCGGGACTCTAGGTCGATAGCAGATGCATTGTTAGCAAAGATGGAGCGTGTTAAAACTGGGAGGTCTGTCGCATGTCAGAGCGCATTTATGTAAACATAAGAGCTGGAGGGTTTCGTTACCGATATGCCCATCCTTAAAGAATTTGTGTATATTTTAACAACTCAGGACAGATCAATTCGAGACTCACGATGATTGGAGCTCTCTCGAGGATAGCAAGAGCGGCCAGCGCTGGGTCCTTCGGGAGCAGACCAAATAATGGATAGAATTTGTCTTCAAGGACGTGTTGAAATCCAACAAGAAGCACTAGACCCGCAAGGAAAAGGATTGACAAGGCACCCCATACAATACCACGGGTCTTTGGGTCCGCTTCGGGACGAATAAACCTCGTCTGGCTGTTCTCTTCGTCGTTGCGTCGAGGAAGGAGGGATGAAGATTCAGTAGGAGATGTCTGAGGAGACATGGTGGTGCTTCTGGGACACTCACATGCGTCGTGCTCGAGGCTTTTGGCCACTAGTTAATGCGTGACGTGATGATAGACAGGACGAATGCGTATGCAATGCAGCCTAGAATACACGAGGCTAAACTCTCTGAGGCAGTTCATTATGTAGTATAATATATTCCTTCACTTCGATGAAACAAATTGAAAACAGCTGACGAATAAGCGATGTTGGCTAATACATTCTTTGAAAAAGAGATGGGACTGGGAGGAAAAGATACAACATGCTATTCCGCTCATCCTTCAGCTCGGATTAAGTCTGCCGATAACAGCATTAGGCGCATAGCGTGGAATAACCTTAGGGTCGTGAAGCATGTTGAACTCTTCGGAAGCATCCCGTCCAGCATAAAGCATAACAGCTTTCATGCCTCCTGGATGGTCAGGTAGAAACTGATTCAATGGGTATCAGTGACGAGACAACGAGAGAGAGAGAAATAGAAGCTCACTTCCGTGACATCTAGCACTTTCCCATCAATCACAACCCATATATCTTCCTTTTTGTTGTGCTTCGCAACTTCGTCCATTGTGAACGTCCCGGAAGCGGAATCACCTGCAGGAGTAGCGGATCCCGAATCAGATGCTGTTGCTGTTTTCTGTATTGGCTGGGAAGAGCTAGAGGTGGATCCAGGACTGACGTGCTCCGCAACAGCACCGAGACGGACCCCCGCCCTTTGCAAGGCGGCGGACGTTTCCTGCAACAGACGCGCCGCAGCAGAACCGCCTGCTGTGCGTCCAAAGACAACGCATCCTAGTAGAGAAGAACCACCTAAACGGTTGGCACCATGCACACCGCCAGCAACTTCACCAGCAGCGAACAAACCGGAAATGGGCTTGCCACTGGTATCGAGTACACGACACTCAGGATCTATTTCCAGCCCACCCATGGTATAATGTAGTACAGGAGTCATCATAGCAACATGGAATGAGTCATTGAAATTCCATTCGCCTTGGAAGAACTGAAGTAGATGAGAAGGAGTAGAGCTCGATTGCTAAAAACGTACTTTTTTGCCAAAAGGATCTTGCTTTGTTCGCACGCTCTGATTATAATCCTCAAAGGTCTTTTGGAGAGTAGAGGCGGGGAGACCGAATTCCTTTGCGAGCGCTTCACCGTCCTTGAGATGCTTCATGAGTCCACGACCGACATAGTGTCTGCAGTGCCATGAGATATCTTTGGAGGCAGTACTGTTGAGCACCAGACGAATCGGATGCTATGTGTTGAATGATGTTAGCCTGGCAAATGCGGGCAGCCGGGTGGAATCTACATACGGATTTATTCTCCCACATTTTGCCAGTGACAAAGTCACGGTGCTGGAGTTCGTCAACAAAGCGTTTGCCTTGACTATCGAGTAGAAGTCCACCAACTCCACGAAGAGCCTCAGCTGCCAAGAATTTTACTTTTGCATCCGGCTCCTTGGGATCGACTAAACCAGTAGGATGGACCTGAACCTTTTCCAGATCAATACCACGACCACCAATAGCCATAGCCAACTTCTGACCATCGCCAGTGCAGTGATCACCATTCGTAGTCGGAAGATCCCAGAGCTCAGGACGATACTTCTTCAATAGGGAGTCCTCTGTGAAATCGGCGGCGTAACCGCCTGTAGCAAGAATGACAGGTCCCATAGCGGTCTCCGTCTTACCGCCGAGCAGATAATTCAAGCCAACGACCGCACCGGATTCATCCTTAAGTAGTCTAGTCACACGCGCCCTTTTTATGATTTTGACCCGTTCGGGGTCACTAACAGAAAGATCTTCCAGACGTTCCATCTGAGCAAACGTAATGACCTTGAAGCAGGGACATGTAAGCCATGTGTTACGGGAGATTGGATAAGCGAAGTGTACCATGCCAGGGAACTGAGCGCCACCACGGTGAGTGCGGGGCTGGCTGTGTCCACCTAAACGTGAAACTTGGGACAAGTCAAGATTGAATTTGTCTTGAAGCCAGTTGACCGCATCGCCCGAGCGTCCTGTAAGGACACGAATAAGATCATCACGAGCGAGATCACGAGCCTGAAGAGGAGAGATTGTCAGAATGGCATCAGGGGTAGAAAGGTAAGTGGAGAGCACATACAGATTTCTTAGTGTCTTCGAAGAAAGTTTTGGCGTTGTCTACAATGCCTAAGGCTTGCTGTGACTGAGTTCCGGCACCATTTATTCCAGATGTTGCCTTAGTTGAATTGCCGCCGAGAAAGCTGCAAAGTCTCAGGTTTGTTATGGCGGATGTAGGAATGGAATGGAGCATACCCTTGTTTATCAAGAAGTAGAACATTTGCGCCACGTTCCAGAAGTGTATGAGCAGCAGATAAGCCTGCGAGACCACCACCAACGATAATGACCTGCGCCATTTGAGAGGAGCACCTTTGCGTGGAAAAGGCGAAACCGCGATTAGTCGTTTTAAATACCGATGTTCCGGTTAGAGCATGTGATATCCAAGCACGCCAAAGTAAATGTGTTACTATTTGTAATCGTCGGAACTGTCGCAGCCGGAAAGACAAATTTGAATTTCATGAATTATCTACAGTACTACACTTGGACCTAGCGCACAACATCCTCCAGTGCTCGACACGCCATTGAAACAGCCTCGCCCATGCTCATTTTCAAGCTTTCTATTATCAGAAGATTTGGAACTTTATCCCCAAGTGTCCCATTTTCTACATCACCGCCTACAAATACATCACGATGTGCATCGACAAACGCCGGGTACACAATTTGTTCCCAGTAACCTGGAGGATCTCGCCATAGGGAGCCCTCTGGATCGGTTTGAACTCCAGGAATGCAGCAATATCGGTGGATTTTGAGCAGGTTAAATACGCACACGGCCGAGTCGCAAAGGGACAAGAAGGTTATCGGGCAAGGAGGTTAGGAGATGTATTAGCGTTAACTTACGTTGTATACGCAGAGAGCTAACTTACCTGCAGTGTGATACCCATGTCTTTCGTGACGTCTTGTTCGCAGCACCTTTTCTGGTACTCTTAGATATAGACGGACATTCAGCTGATCGATAACGTCCTGAAGGTGATCGTGAGTAAGGTCTTAAGACATGTCCGAGTAAAACCCGTGCCTGATGCCAATATAAAAGAAACCCGTCGACTAAGCCCCATACGATTCTTTCGTGGTGGTGAATGTCATTGTCGTTTTTCAGTTTCTCGAAAACGCTGATCCAATGATCTCTAAGTTCAACATCTATCGGTATATCCTTCTGTTCATTCAGATGATCATGACTTTTGTGATTTGATGGCATAGTTCCTGTTTCCTTTATTTCCCGGAGAAATTTGATGAGCTTGGGCCAGACTATGGCACCAGCTGGTGCGTCCCAGTCTTGTACTTTGTAAATTGGATGTACAGGGACAAGATCTTGAGGCTAAACGAAACTTAGCGGTGTAAAAGATAAAGGCAGAAGATACATGCAGGTGCAAAATCCTAAGCAAAGTTTAGCCAACCAGAATAGATCGGGGAAGATGGGAGACTAACATCTTGATGGATGATAAAAGAGTTGGGCAAGATGCGTTTGAGATGCTTTGCCAAGGTTGTTTTACCTGAGCAAGTCGCACCTCTATAGACAATTTCAAATAATTTGAATTAGATTGAGGATACAGGGCTCACCCTACTCCAACCAAGATGACTCTCAGTTTAGACATTTATTTGCTCAAGAAAGATCTCATCGGCTGATCGGATCGATATTTTATTAGGGTTGTGGAAAAAACCTCAGTTTTTTACCGAAAAAGTTTTTTACCGGTAAATAACTGGTATTTTACCGGTAATTTACTTAGGATGAGGAAGGTATAGGTAATTTACCATAGCTGACAAGGTCACGTGCATGGGCTACTTGGCCATCAGCTATGCACGGCGACACTCTTCTGTTCAGGTCGATTTCCTGGCCACTGCACAGGCCTCAGTAGTATCAAACTTGTATCGTTAATTCTACACTAATACAATCCACCTTCATCTCTGGAAATTTTGAAAAATTCTCTCTCAAAAATCACATGTTTAATCACGTGTAGGTAAATTACCAGTAAATTACCAGTAAAAAACTGGTGCCCATATGCTAGTTGGGTAAGTTACCGGGAAAATACTCATGAGAAGGTTTTTTCCACAACCCTATATTTTATGCAAGCACGTGACTGTCAGGCGTAGTTGACGTCATGTGCGTCATCATCATGTGCGCACCAGATCCATATAAAGGTCAGCAAAACATTTATCTTCTTTC
>JABCKL010000006.1:0-33783 GCA_018851305.1 Calocybe cyanea
GAACGATGTGGCAGTGAAACTCAAAACATTGTGTGTACATGTTATATTCTACAGTGATGGTAAGTGATTTGTAATTTCGGGTTGCGAGAGACCTTGCAAGCAAGGTAACAAGGGACATTAAGAACAATAAAGGGGCAAGTAGTCCGGCGGAAGAATTTAAGCCATGGCTAGTCCTTGCAACTGATAGTGCTGATATCTTGCCAACTCATACCCGAAAAGATATACATTTTTCCGAGTTGTCTACACGCTAAGCTTTTATTATCATTAACTAGCTAGTTCAATGCATACATGGTGGGCTCATTGAAGGCGGATAAGATGCAAATTATCTGTTTGGCACCGACGCGGAGCACATCTCACGACTTGATGGTAGATCAAACGTAAAATAAGCACTACGTTGGTTCAATACGGTCCTGTTCTAGCCCTCAACTGGTCAGGAAGTTATTGCTGAATGTAAAAGAAATACTATCAATTAGTACTTGCAGCTCTTTGAAATGACAATGTTAACGCTGCTAGTGAGGTCCTTGCGCTCACCTTCCTTAGCACTTAGGATTACTCCACGTTTGGGCCGTATATGCTCAGAGATTAACAGCTATTTGTTGATTTGCGATGGCACTATCCGCTCTCGAACATCAACCAAATTTCTACAAGACAACGCAGGAATGTAAGGTCGAAATAAGTATTGTGATTGGCAGCTGAGAAGAATCGGGTACCATCGGCGACGCCCAGTGGCAAGGTTGAAGGGATGGACAGGCTTGAGTTGACTGTTGTTTATGATGGGTGCCACTGGTCGTCAACAGGCCCATTTTACACTTTTTCCCACTCAACTACCAAGTCAACGTTGTTCCATCGTTCACACAACGATCCTTCCAACTGCCCGTGCTGGAATTCACATTTGGATAAGCAACTTGTAAGTTTATTGTCCTTTTACTAGCCCCTTTTATACTAATCACTTCCTATTTTATAGGACTCTCTTCGTCTCGCGTTATGCTATCCCAAAACACTAAAAAATTTAGCCTCACACTCTTTTGCTACGCTGCCCTCCTCTTAGCCCTTTTCACTCCCTCAAACGCCCATATACAACAACGCGATCATGTAAACCTCAAGCGTTTGATCAAGAAACGCTCGCCGCTCCCTCAAGATCCACCCGTCCTACTCCCTAGTGGGGTTGTTGGTGCTGGCCCAGCAGCTCCGTCATTCTCCAGTACGCCGGTGTCGGACTCTATTAGTATTCCAACTCCAGCCTCATCTTCGTCATCTGCCTCCGAATCGATCTCTGCTTCGCAATCGTCCTCGTCCTCGTCGGTTGGTACCCCACTTGTTGCCACTTTCCCATTCTTACTGACGTTACATATATCTCAGGCTTCTTTGTCATCGTCCTCCAGCAGCTCAGCCGTCTCTAGTTCCGAATCTAGCACTAGCGGTTCGACTTCTACAACCACGTCAACTACACAGTCCAGTCCACCCCCCACTCCTACCACTTCGGAGTCTTTGAACATATCTGGTGCTACGGGTCCTGCAACACCGACTACAAAACCAGTAGTAACACTTACTTCATCGGTTACTTCTTCTCAGACTGCTTCAGCTGCTCCTCAGACACTGTCCGCCGCCACTGATACTAAGACCAAAACTGTCACAATCCTCATCATTGTAGGCTCATCCATTGCTGGTGTTGCCATCCTGTGGACTATCTTCCGGAAATGGAAACTTGGACGATCCTCCAAGTTTGATGAGCGCCTCCAGCCTATCAATTGGCAGCCGACTAATGATGACGGAGATCTCCCTGGCCTTCACCGTCGCGTCTCTGGCGCATCATCATTCCGCTCTGCAGGAGATCACCCCAGTTCAGGTCGTAGCCATGGCGGCTCTGACCACGGTCACACCAACCCTTCGTATGCTCTCCCTGATCACGACTTCACGGCTGGCCCTTCTACACTCGCGCCCGTGGGTGGATACGCAGACCTTGCACGCGGTCCTAGCCCCAAACCGCAGATGAACCAAGTCAATTACGGTTCTAGCATGGCCCGTCCAGGTTATGATACGAGTCTTCCTTTACACCACCAGGGAGGGTACGGGTCCCAGGATGCATACGACTACGGTGGCTCGAAGAGATACTAAAGCAACCGACGAAGAATGACGCACGAACGAACTGCACGAATCTTGAGCTATTTACGACTATATCATTGCGCTCCAGTCGTTAGGCTATAGTCGGCATTCTTTTCTTATTTTATCCTTTTACTTGTTCATTGTATATAATTTTTGGCTAGTGCCGCTGGATGCCTGATTCTTCCGGCACGTTTTATGTTTATTCTCGGTCAACACCTTACGTATGGATTGGGCTGAATGTCATTATCCTAATATACCCAGGGTTGCTTTCCATTTGCTATATCTGAGCATGAACTTTGAAACATCTATGGGTTTAAGGTTCACAGACGATGCACGCCAATCACTATCATGCTGCTTATTGAATGGCAATGTTTATGATGCATGAGGCCCGTTGTCTGCACTCCTCCGTGCATCGTGCAACCTGTATACAACACCGCCAATTACTACTGGTACAATGAACAGTAGATAGGTTATCCATCGGCAACAATGACGTGTCCAACCTTCCAGTATGAGATTCCAACTCTTGCTCCCGCCATTTACTCTAGGTGTATCGTCTCCAACAAGCAGCGTCCGTTCAAACAAGCCTTCTAGTCCTGTCGGTTTTTCAGGCGCAAAGAATCGCTGTGGGCGTAGCCATGACGCGTCGTCAGTTTCGCGCACTTTTGCCCTGATTTGGCCGGAATTGTCGGTCGGTGCCCAGTCCATCGCATCGACATCTGGCTCTCGGTCGGTGGCAGATGACGCGGACGGGCCAGCCAGGGGTAGAGAAGGCAAGCCAAAAATCGGGTTGTGGGAGGTGACAGGTTTTGATGACAGTGATAATGCAGCAAGGAGATCAGGCTCCGACAAAGCTGACGGACGACCAAGTCCGATAGTCGGAGTATTACTGCGGGTGGTCGGTTGCGGTGTCGTGGAAGGAGACGTTGATTTGTGTGCGTCAGTGTTGAGAAGGCGAATGGCTGGAGGCTGGTGTATACGAAGAACAATAAAAGAGGCTGCAAATATCTATCAAAAGACGAATTAGCTTAAAGTATTATCAGCACAGGATTCAAGCGCGTACCGTGCATTCAAGCAATAGACACGATGCATAATATATACGACTACGCCCAAGTAGTAAAATACGGTGGGTCCAGCCTGGTTTGTAAGAGGCCAACGCTATAATAACGGAGGTCGTGATCCTCAGAAGCCATGCTAACATTTGTATTTGCTACAAAGAAGTCAGAGTAGAGGACTTGCAGTCATTTGAAGCACTCACGATATATGTCCTTTTCCCACGAACTCTAACGTGAGAGCCTTGCCGCAGTGCTCGCTGAAAAGAAAGGTATGTCGGATCCCAGAAAGTCCAAAATAGCGATAGAAAAACGATGGCAGGTAAAACGGGTTGAACTGGACTCAAAATGTGGATTGATTCGACCCCCAAAGCACCTACATTGAGTGGACATTTGGGACGAAGAACGACGGGAGATTGCTTAGTAGTGCATACCTGCCAAATCGCATGCGATTGAGACGGCAAGCGTCGCTGCCCAAAGAACACCACGAAGGATCCAACCCACAAACTCAATGGTGAGTCTTCTGCGCTCCCTGGTTCCTTCGGACACTCGCCTCTGCTGTTCTTTCTTTTTGCTATCATTTAGCCATCCGCCCAAAGCCTTTGTCCTTGCCATATGGTCTTTCCTCCGAATTTCGTCTTCCACAACTGGTAGACACGACTCGCAAACTGGAGGATATCTTGCATATAGAGAGCGTTTGTATTCTGGGAGCGCTGAGAGCCGCGTAACATATTCAGGGTCCTGTTAGCATTATTCATAAGGTGGACAGGTCAGATTCAGATTAGTGAAGTACATACGCTTGGAGAAGGGAGATAATTTGACAATAGGTTCATGAGTAACAGATGGTTCGATTGGCACGTATGACAGAATAAATTCGCTCCACGAACAGATGGGAACTGATCACGACTGGGAGACGCTGGTCAAAAATATGATTGACCGAAGGCCATATAATTAGGTATAGGTGCACACATACCACGTTTCGCAAACGAGTCGAGATTTAACGACTCAATGTGCATCGCAGGCTCCTCTGAAATGATTTCACCATGTTCATCATATCTATTCCAACAATGACAGGTTGGGCAACGAAAGCTCTGTAAATTGTGAGGAAGAACTGGAGATTGGCAGAAGAAACATTGAACGGTGCTTCTACGATGAAAGAGTCGGGACATGGGTTTTGAGAGTGAGTGATCACGGGATGGTTATTTACCGTGTGCAGGCTCCATTGATGTCGACTACTATCACTCCTGCACCATCTAGCAGTAGAGGAGACATTACTCTACAGCCCAACTATTTCACATCTTCTATCTTCGTTGAATCGTTGCGCAAGGATATAGATAACCTGACTGAACTTTATAACGGACAACTTGCAACTTCCCAAGCAACAGAACCGTTTTCTCTGTTCAAATCCCTTTGGACCTCTGAAGGATGGCAGTGGATGCACCTCATGGTCTTCGACGATAGGACACGTGAAACGTTTCTGAATGTAGTCTTGCGACTTTTTAGTGGTTTGTTGATAAAATCATTCTGTATCTTTTGAGAATTCAATGTCTGCCCAGAACGCATAGTCGAAACAGAAGCTTCTTATTGCAGGGTTGTCGCGTTGTTTGGGCTTTACACGTTTTTCTATACCCAACCACGGGACACGGCTCCACCCCTCTACAGCGTTGATCACATCGTGTTGCCATTAGGTCAGGCTAAGTATCGATGATCTAGACAAGTGCAATGGCTCAATACTTTTTTAGACTGCTTTATCTCGGTGAGAGCGTTGTGGGCTTCTCTTGCTGGCGATCCCCATCTGCAGCCGCTTCGCCCTCATGTTAGTTGTATAGTGTCTACGTTGCTGAAGGACCGAGTTTTCTTGATTACCCCAGGGTCATCCTTTGGTTCATTGAATCCGAGAAGTCTTCCAAGGGAAATTTTGGTCAGCGAAGTGGTACTTCCTTTAGACCCTCACCTGCCAAAGAAGAAAGGGAGGCCTACTAAGCGTGACAAAGCTAGAAAGGCCAGGCTGGCTTTAGACAACCTTGACAAATGGCTACAGGCTACTCCACCTCCGACTGTGCAGGATACACTAGTGCTAACCCTTAGGCAATACGAAATTGCAAAAAACGGAATACTCGAGAGCATCAATACTCGATCAGATGCTACCATGGCTATTGAAAGGGCTAACCAGTTTGTGCTAGAAAGACTCAAGGCGGCAGAAAGTTTCTTTGAAGCCGGCGCAACTTCAGAGAGAAATGATGGGTCCACAGGCATAGCGCGAGTGGAACGTGCTGTCCAGGAGCTTGGCAATCCGGGAGCTGTCGGGAGCAAAGGGGGGGCGCTTAATCTTCTAGAGGGTGCTGGAAAAGCTTAAAACATATGAACCTGGATGAAGCTCCCTTCTAAGAGCTTGACACAAAACTTTTCGTTGACTGGATACTTTCTGATGCATTCTGTATCTTACCGATGGATACATATGAACCGCCGTGTTTATGAACAAATAAACGATTAGCTCAACTCAGCCTTCGATTGCTCCCATCATGAATCAATCAATTGGAATGAATCACCTTAGCCCAAACTTGTCGAAGAATGACTATAAGTCTACTGCGTGGACGAGAGGCATGCGCCAGACAACCCATGATATCACATCTCATTCAAGATCTGCAAGAACCTCGAAATTACCGCAAAAATCGCCTGAAAGGCGCACAAGCTTATCACTCGCAACAACCCGGTACGTGTCCTAGTAATGCTCGTGCTTCCGATTGCATGTCAGGACTCTCATCTACTTCGGCAGCTATCTCAGTCAAGGCTTGTCGCCGTCCGTGGCACCGGTTCCTGAGGTAGATAACTTTCCAGGGATCCGGCAAACCTTGGAATACCCTCGACCACAGTCCTCACTGATAGCGATTTTCTAGCTCTCCTCACCTTATGATCTTATGGACTGGAGTCCACAGCTTTTTCCGGGTTATCCAGAAAGCGATGACTACCTTCATAACCCAGGTCCTCAACGGCACAGAAAGCATGCCATTCATGATGCTTTATGCACTTTCCGAGGCCTTACTAATCTCGGATGCATGATTCTGCTGAGCACAGTACTCGTCACACTTTTGTGAGCGCCTGTTATTCTCATTTATAGGCTGAAGAGCCAATCAGGACTATCAGCGCGGGTTATCCCCTGATCTCGCACTTTACTGCGAAACCTCAATCATTCAGAGGAGGCTTTAATTACGGCGGAATCAACGCTACTGGGCAGGTACGAACTGTTCAAGTGCTCGAGCTGTCCTTCGCTTAAGTGCATAGATTCCCAGTATAACAGGTCACTCGGGTTTGATAGACTTGGACACACCGAAGAGCGCATACATTAAGCCATCGTACAAAGATCCCAGAAGACAGCTGCAGCTAGTATTTAGCGACGAATTCAATACAGAAGGTCGGACATTTTACCCTGGCGATGATCCCTACTGGGAAGCAGTAGACCTGCACTATTGGGCGGTAAGCAAAAGTTGGGCTGATTTGGCATGACAGACGTTCCAAGACATATCACTAGACGAACAATATGGAGTGGTATGATCCCGCAGCTATCGTTACAAAGGGAGGAGCTCTGGAAATTACCATATCCAAAAAAGAAACACACGATTTACATTTCGAAGGAGGGATGATGACCACATGGAATAAATTTTGCTTTACCGGAGGACTAATTGAAGCTTCTGTAACTCTTCCGGGAGTACACAATGTGGTCGGGCTTTGGCCAGCAATATGGACTATGGGTAACTTAGGTAAGATGAAGCATCGCAAGAATTTCGGCTAGAAACAATCTGATAGGTCGAGCCGGCTATGGTGCAAGCCTGGAGGGAATGGTAAGAGTAGTCCCAGATGGCTTCCATACGGAGAACTTCAGATGTTTACCAGTGGCCTTATACCTACGACTCGTGCGACGTTGGTACGGTTGCGAACCAGAGTGTGAACGGTCAACCGGCGGCTGCTACTGTCGATGGCGATCCGCAGGCCGGTGGCGTCCTTTCTTTTCTTCCTGGACAGCGTCTATCGAGGTGTACCTGCCCAGGTGAATTACATCCCGGTCCCTTACATACAGACGGTACCTTTGTAGGACGGTCAGCTCCAGAAATTGACGTTTTTGAAGCTCAAGTGAGTAACATTCTACCCCGCCTTGGCTGATATCAATACACGAAAGGTTACTGGGGATCCTTTGCTGGGTCAAGTCTCCCAATCAGCTCAGTGGGCGGTGAGAGCTTTTTCGCCTAATCTCCTCTCGCCACTGACAGATTTCTAGCCGTTTAACGCGAGATATCTATGGATAAACACAACTGAAACCACAATCATTGCTGATCCAATGATCACCGTGCTAAATACTTACGTCGGGGGGGCGTTACAGCAAGCAACATCTGCGGTGACCCAAACGAGTGAGCTCTATGAGTGCTCTACGCGGTCTGGGGACATCTCGGCTTACCATTTACAGATCAAGATTGTTATGACCTTGCGCTTAGATGCACGTCTATATTTGGCTTTGAGTACAAGCCTGGTAGGTGTTGACTTAGGTTTCGAATAATGCTGAGTTTCCTGCACTCAGGATTTGACGATGCAGTTGGTAGAGTATCTTGATATCCTGCCGCTGACGCTAAGCATATATCACTAGTATATCTCGTGGGTTGCGAACGGAAAACTCTCATGGACTCTTGAGCAAGAAGGAATGGGTGCTGATAGTCTTGTCGAGATTTCTGCACGGCCGATACCCCTCGAGCCATTGGTACATGGCTCATTTGCTGATCGCTACTTGATACTGACGTGTAATCAGTACATTATCATCAATCTTGGGATGTCCACGAACTTCGGCCATGTCGATCTTGACCACTTGGTGTTCCCTACGGTAATGCGCGTAGACTGGATTCGGGTATATCAACCCGAGCGCGCAATTAACATCGGATGTAATCCCAAGAATTTTCCCACTGAAAAGTACATCAACCAGTAAGACATTCAATCCATATCAGACCTTCCGAAAATGTTCATCATCTGCAGGCACATAGAGGCTTACACCAATCCGAACCTTACGACGTGGACAGATGATTTCAAACAACCGTTTCCGAGGAATAGCTTCCTGAGCCAATGCTAGTCGTTGCGCTACGCTTGTGGCTTTCCTGCCCAATTACGGACTTATACAACTTTGTCATCGCTATAGTCTACATGTTGCCTATTCCAATGCGGCAAGATTAAAAAGAATAAGAAAATGTTTGTCCAATCGACAGAATAACAATCATGCCAATACACCCTTCTTGAGATATAATCGCTGCATTTGGCAAATGGAAATCAAGATGGTTGAGAAGAAGTTAAGAGCGTCTGTAGCCTGGTCAACGTCCGACTGAGCGCAATGATACCCCCGACAGTCAATCGCGGTACAGCCAATTCAGCATCCACTTCGTTCAATTCAGAATTTGCTTTACTCTTCTCGATAAGTCTCTGAGCGCCCTGCAGAATTTTGTCGAGGTGGTTTTCCTGGTAATAGAATGATCTGATTTCTGCTTCGAGCCCTCCCAACGGAGTTTCAAGAGCCCGGCGTACAAATGCTCGAGAAAGGACGAACACCTTCTCATTGTATAGCCGACTGCGAGATAAGTTAGGATTCTGCTGCATCAAGGTCGAGTCAATTGCTATAGTACCTGTTGACGGTACCTTCTTCAGTGCCTCTCAGCTTTTCGTAGGCAGGCTCACAGAACCAGCTGTGGTAGCATGAAGGCAGGATAGCCAGATATAGTGGGACACTTACGGTTCCTTGACTAACACCAGGCCTTGGATTGAGACGAACGCTTGGAGTAGAGATGACCGCGCCGCGTTCCAAGTCTCATCTCTGTCGCCAGACCATGTTCCAAGAATAGACAAGCATACTTTTCCTTCTTCGTATAGATTACTGTGACCTCGACTCAGCTGTGATTAAGGGACCTGATGTTTGGATACTTACGGGTTCACTAGACGGTGTACCTTTTCTAAGTTGCCTGGTAAACATAGAAAGTAGGGTTAACTTCTTACCTCTTCCATTACCATTCGTCCAGCTGTGAAAATGTGCTATTGGAGGGCTGTTTGGGAAATTTGAGTCAAGCATCCAGTCAATCATGAATGGCGCATCCTCATAAGGTGTATTGGCTGGACCAATGATCAAGGAACGCAAGAGATCTGTACGATCTTCGTATACTCTTACGAGGATGGAGTCTAAGCGCAGCTAATTTTAAGCGATACGAGGAAAGGATGATAGATATGAGACAAAGAAATGTACCTGGAAGGCCACTCGAGAGGGCGCGGTACTCCTTTGTCAGACGACTTAGAAATACCTTCGAAGGCTGGGCAGGAGGCGAAGATAGGAAGGCATGATCTGGAGGTGCTGAGGCAAGGATATCAAATTGCTTCCATATGGGATCGTCTTTTGTGGTACTGCCTTTTAAAATGCTTTTCACGCTTTGGTCCATCGAAGTGCTAGGGGCCTCAGTTAAGGTTGCTTCAGACCTAGGAACTTTAATGGTGTTAGCAGTCGATTCGCCTCCCCACTCTCTGGAGTCGATATTCATAGCATCTAGATCATCCTGTTCTGTTTCTTTGTATTCGGAAACTGCCCGGCTGTAGCTCGAATGTGATACAGCATCCTCACTCTCATCCATAGACCAGCTATCTTCTGAATGAGTACCTTGGGATTCGGAGTCTTCGTCTCCCCATAGTTCATCGTCGAGATGTTCCATGGTATTGTGCAGCTTTGTTAGTCGGTCTAATGGGTAGATTTTTACTGTGAAATCTGGGTGCGTAACCTCTATAGTACCATCTAGATTCAACTTTGGAAGCCAGTTGGTGGTGAGCAAATTTGAAAAAGAAACGTCGATTTTGAAGGACTTACATTGGTCACTTCGCCCACCCAAGCGAAGTCCCCGCTTCCAGGTCTCAACTGACGAATCGGTGCTTCCTTTATTGTTCCAATCGGTCGTTGTTCTGCAATATTGGCCCCGAGTTTCGCCAGATCTTGTCTCCATCCGCCGTCGTTTAGCGGGGTTTGATGTACCCATGCTTCAAGTTCTCCAATCACTGGCACAACGGGTTTTGCAAAGCCATTAGTAGTGCCTTCAGGATGAATAAATACAAAGTCGCCACGGTGGACACCAAGCCCTTCCGACATCGACGGTGAGATGATAGCCGCTAGATCGGACCAGCCAGTTGGGTCAAGCTCCAGAATGGACGCTAATTCGATGGCGCCGGTATCTGGAAGAAGGATTTGGGCCGTTCGATCTAGTGCGTTGACGGATTGAACAATAGCATGCCGCTTCGAGTCTTCTCCTTTCCAGACGACATGGTCACCAGGCCTTGACAATGATAAGTGGCTTGCAAGTGTTTTGAATGATGACGACACTTACCAGCAATCGCATTCGTCTGGGTTGAGGTATGGAATGACGTCCGTAGATGCAACGGTCTCTTTCTTTCCGTCTTGCCAAAGGATATCGAGATCTGTCCGAGTTTCTACTACTATATAAACCTGTAACGGGTAAGCATCACCTCCTTCCCCGTGTCTCGTCACCGGAGCACCAGCACCATTCCTCAAACAGACTCGATCGCCCACGCACACGCTAGAGCCCACTCGACCACTAAGCAAGGCTAGTTTCCCGAGGTCTTCTCCATGCCATAACATTTGGGGAACAGGTTTCTTTTCAGCTTCTGCAGGGCTAAGCTATCGAAGATATCAGAAGACACGGACAGTTGATTGACCCAAAGTATTGACCATTTGACTGATCGCAAGCCAAGTTATTGCGTAGGCCGTGTGCTTGACAGCGACTACGGTGTCGAAACCATCAGAATACCCAAAGGGGTTATCATATCTAGCAGGCGAAAGAATATCCTGCAGGTACTCAGAATGCGTAGGATAGTAAAGGAGAGTCCAATCAGCTACTAACATTGCTCTTCTCCCCTACATTCAAGCGAGAGCCGAGCTCAGGTAAGCGGACAAGCCGACCAGAGGAAACTTCGATGATTGATTCATCGTATAGCTAAAAGGCGATGAAGATCAAAGGGCTGGCTTTGCAATAAACCTACGATACAAGTACCTCAACAACCTAATCAAAGGTAAGTGATATGGGCAAGATGTAAGAAATGACATGCCTGGCCAATCCAGTCATCATAAAGCACATAGTCGCCAATCTCCGCTTGCATTTTGGGCGCAAGCTCATCTGCAGTTTTCCAGCCTACAACAGGTTCACCACTTATGACATGATCTAAACGAGCTCTGATGTGTACGTTGTCAACCACGCCCGATTGAACATCGTCGATGGTTCGCTTGCAGAAGTCGCCTGGTCGAATAGTCCGGTCAACAAGTCTTAGTTCAGATTCAGGTAGTATCTTTCGCTCCCCGCCGTTTCTGACGAAAGATACACCGACCTCTCCAGGATTTAGGGGGCGCATCATGGGATCCGTATATGTTTCCTGGGCTAGATTGTCTTCCGCATCATGCCAGCACCTCTGTATCATTGCTTAGAATATACCCTGGTCGTTTGGAAGCTGGTTCAAGGAGTCAAACGCGCACCAGGACAATACCGAGTGAATTATCAGACGTCTCCTGTACGATGTCGTGTTGGTAGAACTTGACAGAGGTATTCAATAACTATGGGTGAGTGCCCGCTTAGGAAGATAGGCTCACATTAATTGAAGGCAAACTTTGATTTTTAGGATGCATATCCGTGGAGTACTATTACAATCCAAATGAGTTGACCGTTGAGATCGGCGAGGCCAGCGAGGGTGACCAATCAAGTAGGGGATAACGCAAGTGGCACATGTACCCGACAACCTGACAATAGAAAACCGTTGATCATATTCATGGAGCTTAGAGCCGGGTAAACAAGGCTGCTGTCAAGTTGAATACCACAGCCGTATTGGAGGGATTTGATCAGTACACAACGAAACGCCCCTCTTGTTGCTTATACTTCAAGTGGCATCCTCATGATTCATAGTGTAGGTTAACTTGAAATTAGCTTTCTTTGATGTCTTCCATACAAGGCAGCTCTGATCAAATAATGGGCTCTCAAATAAGCAGCCATGTGGTAGTCACAGATACACTTTGAGCGGCTGTATACGAATAGTGAAAGGTAGTTTCAGTTACCAATACTTCTGCTAGTTGGTTTAACTTCGCCTCGTTGCTTGTGGCAAGTTGTCTTCTGGTGACTAGTAGACTCACTCGCTTTATGTGTCACCTTACGGAGAATAGTAAACGAGGGTTGTGTATGTCGCATTCATAGTCTATGCAAGCTTGGTGAGCAATCTCGAAAAATAGCTCAGTGCAGAGTCGAGCCATTGGACGGGATTAAACTCGGCTGTGGCTACTCAAGGACCGCCCATCCGAAAGGCAGTACCGAATAGTCCCCTTGTAGTTGCTGTGATCAAAGATGTGTAGCTGTGGTTGGCGTTTCGGTAGAAGCGCGGAGGGCGTCAAGCGGTAAAGTAAGCCAATAGCGGATCGCACGCTGTGTAAAAACGCTTTTTGGGGTAGAATTAGGCGCTTCGTGGAACAATGCGGGATATGAGCTATTCGTGTTGAATGATGAATGAAGACTCATTGAATGAAAAAGTGCCGCAACCAATGAATGTATTGATCTTATCAGATAAAGTTGATGTACAGATTTTTTTTTACTTTACTTGGGGCGCTGCTATGCTATAAAGCGCTTCCATGACTCAATTTCTGCAGGCTCCTCCCCACTCCCCGACTATTTCTCAAATGATCCCTCACACTGCGTGTACTCGCAATCTTGTTGCAGCTTCGCTCAAAGCGAAACGTATTCAGACTTTCAAGGCATTCTATGCGGTATGCATCGTTATCGCCGTCGCTTTTCCTACCTCTGACTCATTCACAAGACTATTCGCGGCCTCCGCGATCCTGTTCCAGAACACGACGAACCTGCTATCTCTGAGAATGTATGCTGTGTCGTTGACTTTCAGGCTTACAATCTTTTTCTTACCGATATCTCGAAATACAGGATTTCTTTCTTTCCATCTTACGCGCCAACCCTTCCTTGCGAGATTCTCGCTCATATCTAGCCTCTTTTACCATTCGCTCTCAGCCTGCTTCTACCCCTGCCCTCCCAAAGATTTCTATCCCTGTTCCGCCTACTACAATTGAGCTCCAGCAACCAAAGCCAGTACTTGAAGATCCTAAGCCAAGCCCTGTCATTGCTTCTATACTAAATCCGGTCATACGACGTACAGCTTTGGTAAAGGTTCAAGGTCCTTTTACGGATAGGCAACTTGAAAGCATAACCCGTGGCTTGGTCTACCTTGAGAAACTTGGCCTCGTAAGCGTAATTGTCGTCGAGAACGACGAGTTACCTCGTGGCGAGCAAGACGAAAGAGCTACGATGATAGAGGAGACGATGCGCGTCGTCAAAAGCCTCGAAAAGCACGGCGTACGGGCCCGTCCAGTTGTCGGTGCCATCGTAAGGCTTGGACCCAAGCCCGAAAGCAATGAAGGTCCAGCCGGTTTACCACATGGTGGGGTGTTTCCTCCGGAGTCGCATACCACTTATTCCGACCTCATCCCAATTCGGTCCGCACTTCGAGCGGGAGAAATTCCTGTTATAGCTCCTTTTGCCATGGATTCCTTCTGCCGGTCCATCCGAATAGATGCTAACGACGTTATTGCGGGCTTGGCTCGTGGAATGGTCGAAGCGGCTGCAGAAGACGATTCGAAGGGTGGCATCGCCCGCGGGGGAAACTCAGCGGACGTCGATCTTACACCACTACGGCTTATGATTATCAACCGTGATGGCGGGGTTCCATCTTACGCTCGTTCTGGACTACCTCACCTTCTCATCAACCTCGAGTCTGAATATTCACATATTAACGAAACGTTCCAGAAGTCATGGCACCACTCCAATCCAACTTCACTTTCAAATCTTTCTCTTGCTCGGACTTGTCTAGAATACATGCCACCTACATCCTCCGCTATCATGGTGTCTCATAGATCTCCTAGTTCTCTCATTGGTAACCTCATTACTAACAAACCGGCTGTAAGCTCAAGCTTGCCTCACGCGCTCCTTCAAGGAAATCGGAAGCTCACGCTGAACACGCCCACACTACTGCGCCGCGGTTTACCGATCCGAGTCATCCGGAACGTCTCAGATATCGACCAGAGGAAGATGAATTTCCTTCTGGAACAGTCTTTCAACAAGACGCTCGATCATAGCCAATTCTATGAGCGTCTCGCCGAGAAGCTTGATTATGTGATACTTGCAGGTGATTATGCTGGAGCGGCAATCGTCACAAAGGAAGAATGTCCAGGCCTTGACGCTCCCATCACTTACCTTGACAAGTTTGCCGTTTTGCCGAACCACCAGGGAGATGGTACCGTTGATTTCTTATGGGTCGCCCTCCATGACGAATCATATGGGCTCGGGTTGTCATTTTCCGCCAATCCCAATGGTGGAAAGGGTGGAAAGGGCGAAGGCCAGGACTTGGTTTGGCGAAGTCGAGCGGATAACCCTGTCAACAAATGGTATTTTGAGCGCAGTACTGGTCATTTTAGGATGGGGTCATGGGTGCTTTTCTGGTGCGACGCAGAGAAGCGCCTTGAGACGGAGAAGGGGCGTCGTGGCAGCTCTGGTCTCTCACACATTGAGGCGTGGGAGGAGGGAAGACTTGCAAAGTGGGCAGACGTTGTTTTAAGTATACCAAGCAGCTGGAGGAAGTGAGCATGAAAACGTTGAGCTATGGAAGTTAACTAGAGCAGTTCCTAGACTCGTCTGTATTCCTACTATTGACAATATATCCTGTAATATATATAGAGTTCTAGCGTAAACGTGAGGGACCTCGCTTTGGCCTGGCCTTTGGAGGCGTTGAAAGCGTCGATCCTGTTGAGTTAGATGTGGCAGATAAAGTATTGTTCTCTTTGCTTGATAATGGTACCTTGGCCTTGAGCATCCCGACGCGTTTCCAAGGGGAATACTGGCCACCATCTTGGGTGACACTCTTCGCAAGATCGTTGGTACCCTCTATCACACGAGCGTAGAAGCCATTGTTAGTCCAACTGTCGATATTTTGAATGAGAAAAAAAAGGGCGAGAATATCGCTGGGACGGTCTAATCGCCATTCATAAAATGCGTCTTCCGTTGCTTGTGGTAATCCTGGGTACGGCGCAGAAAGAATTGACTACGGAGGAATTTCCTAATTGGTGACGAAGGATGTAAAAGAATTGTGCAGAGCAACTCACGAGTGGTTTGCCATCCTCATTTTTGTACCAATCCACATGTGCTCTGACAACACCACTGGCCCATAATAGCCCAAAGACTGGAGCTTTAATCGAAAGGGAGTGGAGATGTCTCAATGCGGACGTGGTAGACATGCGGTTTTGTCTATAGGCATCTTCGAGTAGCTGGTGAACAGGCTTTTTATCCTCCCAAAAGCAGCTAGCGAACTCGAATCCTGGAGAATCAGGAAGAGTTGCTCGTGGTGTGCTTTGATATCGAAACGATGAGGCTTTGCTTGCATTTCCGCTCGCAACAACAGTGGGATGGTTCTTGAGGGTCTTATACGGGGATTTTGCCGAGTGGGACAGCGAATGGGTTGATGATGTTGGTATCATAATTGTACCATCGGGTACAACTGTCTTCGTATTAAGGATCCGAGTTGTTGTTGGATCCATGTTGGCACGAAGGAGTGGCTGGGGAAGCGAGATCGTGCAGTTTACGCTGTAGCCAATGAGCCAAACATAGTTATGTGTAACAGAGCACCATAACCCACCGACACACGCTACCCATCACTGCAGGGCTTCTGAGAACATCATAGCTATCGACACATGAGAGTGGGAGGGAGAAAGTCGACTAGAAGTACAACTTACACATTAGCCACGTAGTCTGCTTCTGACCATTTCTCTTTCGACTTGCGCATCTGTTGTAATTTACGGTAGGCGGAGAACACTCCGAATATATCTGAGTAAAGCTCAGATGAATGCTTGTCGCTTTTCTCGCTGAATAGAGATGGCTGGAGTCTATGTGCCTCCTGAATGAAGTCAAGAAAAGCTGGGCCCGCAAAACGAGCCAAAAATTTGAAGTCTTCGGAGCTCTAAGTGGTGGGGTCATATGCAAACATCATTGTATCAGCTCAACGTTGAACAGTGGGACTTCGAATATCCCACCCTGTCGATCCATGACGACGGTAAGCAATCAGCCACACGAAAAACATTATCGACATCTGTTTTCAGATATGCAGGAATATCTGAGTAGCAAACTTGATCGCAGCGTTGGTGCGTTGACCAAATTTCGAAGTGCTTCAGGTTACGAGCAATCCTACAATGTTCAACTTCACATATAGTTCCGTTGTAAAACGTAAAGGGCATTTTACGTACTCTGAGGCTGAAAAAGAGCGCGCGGCTCGAGGACGAACGGCATGACTCTTTCGTTTCTTGGCAGGACTTGTGCTTTGAAAACTCATAAAACTATAGAAGGACGGTCGAGGAGGTTGGAAATGTAATTAAATATCCCCATAAGGTTTTTCAACCAAGTTTGATCGGATTCCCCTTTTAGTTATAACGAATACTCTTATTAAAATAGTTTATCCATAATATTTCTAGACGCTTCCACTCCAAGCTACGTTTGCAAGTCCATTCAAAACATAAGATATCAAAGTTAAAACAAAAACTTACGAAGGTTGCAGCATTTGCAGGGAAAGCCTAATGGTTCAAACTATCAACAGGGCCTAGTAAATCTCGAGACCGACGATAACTCACCCTCGCCATTGCTGGTCCGAAACCTTTCCACAGCGCACGGATGCCATCTTGAGCTATAGTTTTTCTCGCACAGTCGAGTATCCCTGAATACGTTCCAGTAGGCGCAGATTGTATTCGCGATTTAAGCACCTATCGTCGCCAGAATCATCAAGACACAGGTACCGCAAATTCACGCGAAACGACAAACATCGGGAGGGATGGCAAGAGACCACATGGCAACGCCCGCTGTTCCTCCGGCCAAGATAATAGCACCAAGGTTTAAATCAGCTGGAGAAGACCCTGCTGGGGTCAGATATTTTTTCGTTACTTCATAGGCCGCGAAATAGCTGTAAGGATAAGAATTAGCAGAGATCTCGATCAAAAACAGACTGCTCAACGAACGCGGCACTTCCCGGACCATCTCGGGCAAGTGTAGCGCCCGTACCACGGAATATACTTCTGATTCCGCCCTCTCGATATAGGTGTTTTAATACATCAAATACGCCTTTAAACTTGTCAGAGCCCCCCTGGCCCTGACCTTGAACCTATGGCAACTTCATCACTCATGACAGAAAACCATACGAAACCACACGCGACTGACTTGTAGCAAAACTTTAGCTCGCTCTACGGGGGCTGTCACGAGGGTCGTTGGGACAGCTGACAGAAATCCAGCAGTTGCGAGCTCCATGGTAGATAAACTCCCGCTTGTCCGATTTGGAGTAACCGTGAAGATCAACTTTTTGGAAGCATCGTAGGCCTGCAGAGTGTTCAGTGAGGGAAGAGATATATGGGCTCAGAGGGGTAAGTCGTCGTACCCAGAACGATACTGCAAATATAGGCGTGACACCTAATAAAGGCGGGACGATGCCGCGATACAACCTAGGTGCGACATGGTTAAAACCAGTTCATGATAGATCGAGAGACAAGAAACCCTGAGACTCCATCCCGAGCTAAGGTCTTCTTTACCACGTCCAACGCACCAGTGTAGACTCCAGGACCAGCCGTTTGAAGTCTGGTTTTCGTCAAATCAAAGGGGTGCCCTTGGGAACATCTCAAGTTCAGACTCAGAGTTTCCAGGAGGTCGAGCGTAAACTAACCAACCAAGACAGCGGCAACGCCTCCAAAACCGCCAGCGATGAAAGACTTGGCAGAATCAATCGCAGTCCCACGAACCTCTTCCGGTTTAGAGGCCTCTTCACTATTCTAAGGTGAATGGATATCAGTGCAAATGAAAGTATCATTGAATTGCAGACCATTGTGGATTTAGGGAGGAGGTAGAAAAGATAAGAGGATAACGAAGGATTTGCCAAGTATGCTCAAGAAGGCAGCCAGGACTAAGGACTTTGTTCGGGATGGAGAAGAAACAGAAATCACGTGGGATTACACCTGTAGCCGTAAATTATAACAGCAGAGTATAACTGTACATGTACAAGTAGGCGTGTATTTTCCTTGGCAAGTAATTTACAGTCAAAGTATTACAATGTAACACTGCAGTACGCTTCTAATAGTATATCACATATGCATAAGCCATCTGGCTGGAGAGCAAAAGAAACACAATCCAGGTAAATCTATCCTTCATTATCTGAGGCATGTCCAAAACCGCCCTGGGGTTCGAAAGTTGCCTCACTCGTGTCGCGTGTCCAAAATATCCTTACTCCATAGAAGAAAATACAGATAAGAAGGACTCCAATGGCACCCACAGCGACAGGAGCACCATAGGCAATCCACCATGGGGGGTAATATGGTCGTAATAGTCGATCGATCTGGATCACCCCCCCGCCGCCAGTTCCGGTGGATCGGCCCCATGAAAGTACACGAGCCCAGTCAGCTCCGCTATCCGTGCCCCGCGCCCCTTTGATTCCAACAATGTATCCTGCAGAGCCTGGGTCTTCATGTAAACGAAAAACTAGGTCGCCATATACTGATTTCGCAGAGAGAAGTGTAGAGTATGTGGTTGAATCGTCGAATGGTAGAGGTTTGTTATTATACAATGGGTCGCTGTCACGCACGAGTAACTTCACCGGATTAGAAGAAGGTATGAGATGTTGAGAGACAATCGAACGGAGGCCCTCATGATCCAAATACAGTTCCGTCAAGTTCAACTCTTTAAAGGCGTTGTCCGTAGGACAAAGCAAAGTCCAGCCTACGCCTGAATATCCTTCATCAGCCCAAGGTGAGCCTTCGGGAGGTGCCGTTCCGTTGAGTACCCATTCGAAGCCAGCCTTGACAGCTATCGACGCCATTATGCTTCCTTGCGCAGCTTTAACAAGTTTCTCGACGGTCACATTGACAGAGCGTGGGATCAAGATGTCTGACAGTTCATGAATAACACCAGTGCTAGTAAGGGTATCGCGCAGGTATATCTCTGCCTGCATTCCCTTCCAACCACCGCTCGGTCCGGCATACAAGGTTCCATTCGTTGACTGATCGACCTGAATATCGCTTCCTTCGAGAGTCGCAAAGGTATGCTGTGAACCTTTTTGTAATGCCTGAGCATACTGCACGGTGTTCAGCACGTGGTGCAGCAAGACTTTTTCCAGGTCCGGCTTGGAAGAGGCCGCGAGAAAATGTGCGCTCACGAGCATGCCAAGCCGTTTGAACGCCGTATTGTGAGGGATGAGTAGAGAGGTGTGGGGAGAAGTTTTGAGCAACTCTGCTTGAGAAGTAGAAAAAATGGCAGCAAGAAACGAAGAAAGGTCAAGCTGAGGAAGAGCCGTTTGTAAAGGATCAACAGGAGGTACGATCGCTCGTGAGACAAAATATATGACGTGGTTATCAAGTTTCACTAAGTCGCGATCTCGTTGTCATTTGATCATAACATCCATAAAAGCTTGCCTTACCTGTCTTTCCAACTAACCCGGCACCGGCAAACCTGATCGACTTCGAGGCGGATCTCTTCTGGTCAGAATTAACCTCGACGCTTAAAACTTGCCTCCCATCATCAAGCCCAACCTCTTTCAGTTCGGTTTCCAATAGCATGCTGTGGGTTATCTTCTCCTCCGCCCACATACCGGGTATGAAATGATACTGTAGAAGCTTTCTCAATTCATCGCTACCTTTTTCCGGGATTTCTTCATCCTTGAGGAGAGAAAGTACATCGTCCGAGGGTGCGAGAATTGTGTATTTGGACTCCGTATTGTTGATCAGGGAAGTCAAGTTGACTGAGTGCAATAAAGACACAAACGTCGTACAGTTCAGTGCAAGGAGATACTTCTCCGGGGTAAGTTGCAACGCCCCTGGCGGAATAAGTAGAGAGTCCACGAGGTGAAGAACGCCATTTGCCGCATAAATATCAGGTTGAACGAGGCTCGCGTTTGAGACAGTAGTCTTTTCCTTCGACGCGATGATTTCGAGGTTCGAACCATCCACCGTAGTTACTGTGAAATTGCTCGATACATATACGAGGCTATACAAAGGGTGCCAGACTCACAGTTCGTTGCCCGCCCAAACGTGTTTGAGTACCGAACCTTTTTCTCTAGAACAGAATGCATATTCAAGATGCGAGTCAAATCACCCGTTGCATAATCGCTTTCTAAATAGTTGCGTTGTAGTGGGTCTAATGAGTCCCAGGCTTTATCGACGGGAAGAAATAGCGAAAGTTCAGGAGTGGAATTTAGCAATTTCGTGATGTCATCGGTCATAATCTTGCGGAAGTAAGATAAGGATGCCTGTTGAGATACGACTTGCGCTATAAAAGTTTATTGTTCATACTTTGGGGGCTCAATAAGTTTGGTATCGTACCTAAGTCCGCTGGTGGCTCAAGGACTTGAGATATACCATAGACAACACCGTTACTAGCTTCAGTCCTATTGATGATATCGATACCACCTTTCCCAAAAGCGTCAACACCGACCCAAGCATTCTTCTCCTTGCCCATGACACGTAATCGCTGAGGCTCGCCCCCAAGAGCCCCGCCTGGAGTAGGCAGCCAGGGTGGGGACGGTGGGGGATCTTTAGAGGGTGGTTCGAGTGGAACTCTGGGATAATGTAAAGTCTTGTATGAGTGTGCTTTCTTGTCAGAAGGTAGCTCCGAAAGTGTGCGATTGAGAAGATGGTAGAAGAGTTGTTGTCTCAGCTGCTCATGTACATTGTCTGTCAGGGCGGACTCGTCATCGAGAACACGTTGCCAAATCAGATTCTCTTCAGTATGGTGCCTAATAGCGTCGTTTGTAGGCGCGAAAAGGGTAGCATTAGTTAGTCTATTCAAGGTAGGAATGAGGCGTGCACGTTGTAGCAGGCGGAGTAAAGAAGTGTAATTAGAGTCCGCAGAGAGCGCGTCAACAAGGGTAGTCGAAAGAATTGTTAGAGGATACTGCGAAATGCAGAGTGCTGATGGGACAAGGAGAGGTAAGAATAAATGGCGGAGACGCATGATGGCAGCAGCAATACAAGAGAGTTTACCAGGAGCGCTGCGCCATATCTTGGTTGATTTCGAGTCCAAGTTGCCATTACAAAGTGTACATGCTCCACCTCCTCCACAACTACGGCGCCTACCCAGAACATATCTTGCATCATCTCTCTTTAAAAAAAAGGAATCTAATTGTTCGTTCCATTTTCTAACTAACTTATCTGTTTCTGACTCCTAACAGCTCTATCCTTCCGCCAGTGTCATCGTCCTCCTCGATGCCGACGATTTGTCGCTTCTCCGAGTGCTCGCTTTCTCTGAGGCCTTTCCAAACGAGGCTGACAGTCCATCATCTATAACATGCCTCGCTGTCGAGTCTAATATGAAGATTGTTTGTCTTGAGGAATTTCTTGGAATTGCGTTGGAGTAACATGTCTTCCAGATATTTGCCGCGGTCAATACGCGAATTGCTGCATGGTCTGTCTCTGGAGCACAGCAAGATACATGGCGTATTCATTCGACTCTCGTTCTCCCAGAGAAGCACTTAATAACAACCCTCGATAGTAAATCAGGTGAAGGTATACTTACTGTGAGGATGCTGCTACTTATATCGTACAGGTCTACTCGCCGTTGGCACTCAACATGACCTCTCTGTCTATACTTTGGTTCTTGACAACGACCTGCCTACATGGTCGCTAAAGTGGTCTATCTCGTAGGTGTCTTATCAAAGGCTGGTTTACTTTTACCGCTGGCTCAACCTCAATCTAGCACTACTACTCCCGTTTGCACGCGTTTTGCTCCTTCGTTACTGTATATTGCCACTTCGTCCAAGGTACGCTTTCTTTCATACCTCGTTGTAATATACTCAGATCTTACCAGTTTGATAACGCGATCTCGCTGTATCTAACAGCGTCAGGTCGACAAATGCAAAAAATACCTCATCCTCGAATCATCACACATTTTTCTTGGCGCCAGTCCCAAGCAGCCAGTCGGTAGGTCTATACGGCTCGTCGAGCGTTTGAAAACCTCACTGTTATGCAGAGACGACTTGATTCTGTACAGTGTCACAGATGACTCTACAGTTCGAATATTCCTTCCGGTGCTCGATTCCCCTCAGTACCTTCAACTCCATGCCTCCCTTGATATCTTTTCAGCACTTCCCTTCTCCGTCGCTTCTAAATATGCGAACAAGTCCATATCTGCTGTTTTTTGGCTTGATAGGGATGTTACCGCTAACACCCTTAAAGAGGTTGTAAGGAGACAGAATCAACAAGATGACACACAGATCATGAGAGTCAGAGAGATTACAGAGGAGGGTTGGGATCTGTTTCTTCGCGTCCTGGGCGACGGGTCATTTCTAATGACCGCTGTCGCGGTTAGCCTTCGTTTTTTTGTCTTGAAAAGAAGAATTTACAACCTGCTCTCGTAGAACATGGATCGCCGGCCTCCCACCCTACTGAAACAGTTCACTCTGCAACACTTTTCTTCTGTCGCACTACCCGACTTGCCGTCCTCTCTTTCCTTGATTCGTAACCGAGATCCATGTAAAATGACCCTCATGGTGTCATCACCATTGACCATATTCGAAATTTCCCCGATTTCTTTTTTTGGTGGAGAAGTGGATGGGCTGCGATGGTCTTCAGGCATGTTATCCAGGACTCCTGGGGAGGAAACCAAAATCGTTAGGCTTGTAAGGACGCCAGAAGGGGGAGGTGTTGGCATAGTACGTGTCGGGGGCACTGGCGAGAGTTGGAAGATCACGAATAATGGGGCAAGAATGGTTAGGTCCGAGTCTTGGACAGCTGCAGACCATGTGGTAGTTCTTCAAGAAGGTATGGCGACCTATAATACTTGCTTTTATCTACCTGACTCAATTCAGGCCGAACCTTTATTACCTACTCTGCGTCCAGCAGTGTATTGACACTGCATTCGACACCTCCTCAATCCCTTACAATTTCTACTATTAGTCACTTATTCCCAATTCCTTCTCAAGTCCAGGGGCAAGATGACGTTATCGGAATCACATCGAATTTCGATGTAGTTCATATTCGTGCCAGCCACAGGCCGCCGCCATACGTTGTCGTGTTGACTAAAGGCCGCTTGCCATTGTCAAGCTCTCCCAAATTTATCTTCCCTGTTGATCCCATGGCTTGGGGCCTCAGGCAAACTTGGACGGTTGCCGACGTCCTCGTCAGCATATCGGAAACAGGCGAGCTTGCTTTCTGGGCTCCAGATGACACTGCAGGCTTTTGGAGGTGTACAGGTAAGGTAAGAACAGCCCGCACAGGAATTGTGAAAGCAAGCTGCAGCTCGGCAAAGAAAACATCTTTGGGGAAGTGAATTTTCTTTGACTATTAACTTTCACGTCCTGATATTTGTATCCTTAGTGGTACCTAGCTCCAATGGCTATGAGCTCACAATCTGGGACTCTCAAGAATCGGAGTTTGCAAGTGGTATGGAGTTTCGTGATCAATATAGGTAGTGTTATTCATGCGATATCAAAACATATCTGACAATCTGTTCAGCGACCTTATACGTGACCTGGATTGGACATTTACTCCCGATAATCAATCAATCTTAGCTGTTGGATTCCAGCACCACATTGAACTTCTTTGTCAGAAGCGAATGACTTACTTTGATGAGGGTTCTAGTTGGACAACATGCCATAGAATAGATGTGGGAAGGTATCTTCCATCAATTGTCCTTTTTCGGTCATCTCTTTCTGACATCGACGTCTATAGGTTTATCCCCGTTCAGATCAGCGATTCTATCTGGTTAAGAAACGGATCACTCCTCGTCGCAGCCGGGCATCAATTGTTACTTTACGGTGCACCGCCCTCTTCGATGGCATCGGAAACTCTTTTCGAATATGCTGCAAAACAAAACGGACCATTAGCCGATTATCATCCACAGATGGTCCTTCAGTGTCTTTTATGGGGTTAGCTCAGATTTGACCTCTTTTCTGACTGATCTCAGCGTTTCTGCAGGTAAAATTGAAGTGGTCAAAGAAATCATCATTAAACTCTCAAGGGCTATCGGCAATCGACAAAACCAATCACACTGGATCCCACTACCAATTGAAACATTTCTCGAAGAAGATCAAGCTCCTTCTCTTGTAATTGTTATCACCCCCTTTTAGAATCAGTTTATGTTCAACTCAAAATGACCTCTATCCAAAGGGTTCACGGCACAAAAAAGGGTATACATTGTTATTCAATGGCGTGGAACAGAAAGAAGAGTAAGATCCTAATCCACGTGAAAGAACCTAGTATCCTAATGCTCACGGTTCAGTCTCGAACAAGGCTTTTCGCGTCCACTGGTCGAACGCTTGATCGAAGATCTTGAAACCTATTCGCTACCACGCTTGACACCCAATGAGCAAGCTCACCTGCTTACTCTTATCCAAACCACTCTAGAGGTAAGTTCGTTTAGTCAGCTACACCCCCTCACTGACGCCTCTTCACATGTAGATTGATGAACAGCATCGAGCCCTTGACGCTAATGGCCTGAGGTACCTAATATCGATGCGGTCCTTCTATATCCTCAACCGTCGTGCTTCAGCGCCGGGTAGCCCGGAATCAAAGGGTGCTCGACCCGTTAAAACCGGTCGAAGAGAGCGGCTTCGTTATCGAGACATAATTTGGGCATTTCATAGCGAAAGTCAAGATCTACTGTTAAATGCTTCTATCGCTGCGTGTAATGGGAAGTTAACATGGTCAGACGCGCGAGCGTTAGGCATCCCATTATGGCTCACCTCCATCGACACTATGGTAAATTTCACGATACTCTCACCCATTGAATTCACGATCTCACCTTTACCTTTAGAGACACCAGATTGAGTCCATTGCGCGGAATGAGTATATGGCTGGTGATAACCGAGATCCTACGGCCTGCTCGCTTTATTATTTCGCACTAGGAAAAGTGAAACTAGTCCACGGACTTTGGCGTCAAGCTGTGTGGCACAAAGAACAAGCCGTAATGTTGAAATTCTTGTCCAATAACTTCTCGGAGGCACGATGGCGAACAGCAGCTCTAAAAAACGCATTCGCGCTGATTAGCAAGAGACGTTTTGGTGAGCCCATTCTTCTGAACATTGGTGAGCGGTGACTAACCATTCCCTACCTAACAGAATATGCTGCGGCCTTCTTTCTTCTCGGAAATTCCCTCATAGATGCTGTCAATGTCTGCATCAAACAATTAGATGACTTTCAGTTGGCGGTGGTGCTGGCCCGAGTTGTCGAACAGAGTAACGAAGGGCCCGTGTTACACGCTATTCTGAATGATACAGTTCTCCCTAGTGCTTTTCAGAATGGAAACCGATGGCTTGCAAGCTGGGCATTTTGGCTACTTCATCGCCGTGACTTGGCTGTCAGGATATTGCTGGTGAGTTCTCCTAGTAATCACCTTGCCAGTCCTGTGGCCATAATTGAAAGGTAAACAGACACCTTTACAAGACATTGCTACAACTTTGAATATCCAAGTGGCGGAAATTGGCGAACCGCACTATGACGACCCAAGTCTTGCTCTTTTATTCTCCCAGCTGCGATCTAAGACTCTGCAGGCAGCAAAAGGAACAAGTGAGATCTCGGGACGGTCAGAATTTAGCTTTGTTCTCCAGATCGCTCGAGTGTTTTGCAGGATGGGTGAGTCTAGCCACCTTCTTTTTTTTCTTTTTCCAACGTGCATATCCTCCATTCTAGGTTGTCATGTTTTGGCCTTGGATCTTGTGAGGTCCTGGTCCTTCGATCGCCCGTCAGCGGTGCTACACGACGTTCCCAATCAGGCTAGATCGCAACCGCCCAGCCCAACCACTCAGCGCCGATCTATAATGGGTCATATGTCCCGCCGAAGATCAACCATTTTGATAGATATGCAGATTCCATCCCAACCACCAACCAGACCTGCATCACCAGACCATTCGCATACTCGTACGACATCTCAAGCTATTGGAGAGGAAAGCAAGCAACGTATCAATGGCGGTGGAGATGCATTCGCTAGGAAAGTTGGAATAGGAAACCTGATGAGATCCGCCAAGCAGGATGTCCAAGTACCTGATTTCGACATCAATTCGTTTTTCTAGATCAACGTTGAACAAATCCAAGCAGTCAGGGATGCTCGGAGGAATATGCAAGATCCCGTGTAATTGCAACGTAATATCAGTAAAAATACATTGCTAGAACCAGTACAAAGTAGAGACTACGTGATGCGCACCACTCGCTACTCCTGAACTTCAACTTCACGCTTCTTCAGCACCAATGGCGAACCCACGACGCGTTGCCAAACATCGTGCACATCCTCGACGACAGTCTCGAAGTGAGAAGTTGCGTCGTAGGATTTGGTGACAAAAATATTGTCTCGCTCACCCGAGCTAGTCGGCTGATAGATGGGTGCGACAGAAACGAACCTAGTGATAGAAAGCTAATTGGTAAGCTCTATGATAGACTAGTCCGTAAAACTAACTTTTCATCGATTTTTCCAAGTAATTGGAGGGCAGGCGCAATTTCAGACTCCGGCCGATCCGTCTCCACAATCGTGCTCACGATGGCCACATAGACGTCTTTCGCGCAAACGTTATGAGTCGAAGATACCATAGCAATGTAGATATCTGACAAAGGCTTAGCCGCTGGCAAAAGAATGACGCGAGGCGAACTTACCGTGCTTTCGATTTACCTGGTTCTGGGGGATGATGATCTGTAGGCTGTCGCTATCGTCGGTTCCTGGGATAGGATGCCTCAAGAAACAGATAGCCCTAACAACCTTGTTCACTTCAACCACTCTAAGAGTTCCGCTTTCTGATGATGTGCTACTGCCTGCACCGAAATAGCTAGGATCACCAATGACTTGTTTCGCTCTGACCGTCTCTCCGCCACTAGTGACACCAACGAATTTGCCGTCTGCATCCGTGACGATCTCTTCAATAGGTTTATCAAGCATGTATGTACCACCGTAGATGGCACTTAGGCGAGCAAATGACTGAGGAAGTTCTCCAAGCCCGTAGAGCGGATATATATAAGGTGATTTGCCGTAACGTGCCATGGACGAAGTGTATAGAACGATGCGGTCGTATGTAGGGCGTGCAGGTTTGTCAATGTAGCTGACAGAGACGTCATAGCTTGGGACGAAAATGATTTAGGTCAGGCTTACTCGTCATCTAGATATAGTGCCATGGCGTGGCCAATGAAATCTTGCGTGCCAGGCTCCAATCCGAATTTTTCGTACACGGTCCTCATACTGTCCTTATCAAGGTTGATGCCTGGCGGAGATGGTGAAGTAATAGTGATATCAATGCAAGAGATGCTGACCTTGATGCGTTGCCGGATCGTCATCTTTCCATGATTGAAGGAACTCGAAAAACTTCTTGGCACGCCTCTTCTCAAACAGACCCATGAGGGGGCTCCTAACAGCCTCCATTTCTGTGCTTGGAACCTTAGAGATTTTCCCTTCACGATATACAAAGCTCCCAGCGATCTGCTTGAACTCCATATAACGGGTGACATCGGTGTGAACAAGAATCTTTGTAAGCTCTCCAGAAGCTATGATGAACTTGGGAATGAGATCAACATTGTAATCGCGGTCGCGACCGAGCTCAGCGGGAGGAGCTTGGTCTGGCCGGAATTTGCGGTACAGCTGCGTAGACCTGAGTAGTAAATCGGGACATAAGGCAAGTACGTACTTGAGTTAGGTTCAGACTTGCACTTTCGCCACCGTAGTAGTCATTGCGATCCATGTGCAACACTTTCTTTCCCTCTACAGACAACAGCCCAGACAAGATGCACTCGGTTAAGCCAGTGCCCAGGACGATGACCTTGAGATAAAGAGGTTAATTGCTACGGTTTGTATAATATACGCTACCTACATCATATTCTTCATCCATGATTTAGGTGGTTATTGTAAAAGACAAGGCGTGCCCGTCTTTTATCTCAATATCTAGCATCAATCAGGCTGGCACGTGGCCAAATACATTGCGATCGAACCGACTTCAAACTCTCGTTGCAAAGTAGCCCTATTACTACTACTGTGTCATGGTATCAAAGAACATGCAGCAGTGCTGAAGCGGGGTAATCAAAAGGCGTTTGCTGATGATCAAGAATGGCTGCGCCGGCGCATCACCTCCCTCGTTTGTTGGGATTGGAGTCTTCATCACTTTCGGCGTCACTGTTACTAGGCTCTACGCTGCGTTTACGTTTTGAATTGTGTGCCCATGAGGGCCGGGCATATTGAGTTTTTATCGACGAAATCGTGGTCGCTGGGTCAAGCCCTTGTCTTTTTATCTTCCCCGCAAGCCGTGAAAGTGCTAAAAAGGTTGCATTCGTGAATTTCGTACTCACATATACAAGGGGAACAACAAACTCGACTCGTAAGCTCTGTAGAACTGGGCCCATGCTGGAACAGTTCGTTGAGGATACTGAAACGGATTGAGGTGCTTGATCGCGAGGAGACCGTGAAAGAGGCTTACACGCTCGCCAAAACGATCCCAACGTTCTTTGATAGAAGCCTCCTCGAAATTAGGGAAGGATGCGATATGACGAGCAACAATATAATAATCTGCGTCCGTGTAAGGCCCCCCTTTAACCCCCATTTCACTCTCGGAATAGACTTCGACCTCGTTGTCTTCTACTTCAGCTTCGGATTGGTCGTCATCGTTACCATTCCCCTCTTCAGAGCTGGATTCGCGGTAATTTGGCCGTCGCCTGAATACATGCTTAGCCTCATGATCGCTGGAGTCTGACTCTTGAATTTCTTTCTTGGCCGCAGCTAAAATTTTATCCGGGACATCGTGATTGTTCGACCAATGAGATGCCCATGACTGAGCGGTGTGATGAGGTGCCTTTGCAACATTAGCAAAGGTATATAGTTGATCATGAAACGCGTTTGTAACCGAGTACTATAGCTTACCTTTTCTGCTAATAATGTACATAGGTCGTTCCTGGTCAGACTTGGATCCTGTTTTAGCCGCCAAGCTATAAATTTTAGGAAAAACTGTCGATCCTCGGGGGTATATCTATTTCCTCTCGTACCGGGTACCACAGAGACGGGAGGACTTGGAGAGCGTGATGGTGGTTCAGGAATTTGTACTTCAGCGTTAGGTGGGGGTAGCCGGCTATCAAAGACAGGGGTAGGGACTGTAAGGCTATTGATCGTATTCCGCTTCGGTGGTAGAGGCTGAGGTCGATGCACGGGCCTGTCTAAAGACGCTGATCGTTTGGGAGAAACTTGGCGCTTGGGAATGGCACGCGCAGGTGAAGCCTGCTTGAAAGTGCTGGGAGATGGTTTTTTTATCGTTTGAGATGTGGTCTTTGAAGGGATGCGGGAAGTTGATATAGCCTTGTCCAAGCGGTCCTTGTGGTCGAGATAATAATCTTTCCACATACTAGCAGAGTGTCCGTTCTTCTAAAAATGGGTCAAGACGCGTCGATAATGCTGAAAGAGACGACCACTCACTCCATGTAATGCGTTTAAAGCGTCCTTGTATGTCTCCTTTTTTGCAGACCTTTCAGTCAAAGCTCGAAGTAGAAGCTTTTCGTCTGCTTGCTCGACAGGCCTTGACAGTGCGATTGCTTCCTGGAACATTTGCTGGGAGAATAGAGGTAAGCCCAAACCTCCCAAGGCAGGCATTCCATGCATCTGATTGGTGTGAGGCCAGCTTGAGGGATTGAAGGACTGGATTTGCGATGGTGTTATGGGATTTATCTGTGATGATTGGTCCGAGTGCGGAAGCTGGTTCCACTGGGAATTATCGTTTAAAGGCATCGGCTGCGAGTGGTTTTGTACGCTTGTATGAGACAAGTCAGGGTAGGGCTTAGAACTCGAGGATGGAATATTATTGGTGTGATAACCGTTCATATCGTCGAGAAATCGTTCTCTGCCAAAAGACAGAACAGTATATTCAACGTATGACGTCGTCACGTGTTGTAACTATCATGATATGAAAATTAAATGGCCCCTCTGACTGCTCGTTAGCGGTCAACGGTCAACGGTCAACGGTCAACGGTAGCAACGTCGCAGTGAAATACCCAAAGGTGCCATATTCGAAATGTCAATTTGTCCTGGCTCAAGCAGCCAAGCTACGGCGGCAACTTCAAAGATAACCCGGCACGTGCCGAAGGGTAGACATTGTAGCCAAGATCCGATCGCTTTTAGCCTCTTTCCCGCTCTTCACGTCTATCCATGTACATATCCAGACTACCCCTTCGTCTCAGTGCTCGCCGCTTCGGGACAAGTGCTCCATTATATTCTCTAAGTGCAGCTGCAGCCCCAAAAGCTGAGCGAATCTCGGCGGAATGGAAGGGTACCAATGCAACTGGCGGTACGACTAAAAATTTCATAGCTGGGGAATTCGTTGAGAGCAAAGCAAGTGAATGGATGGATATCGTCGATCCGGTCAGTCTTACGCTTGGTTTTAGGCTTGCCATTAACCTTTCCTATCCCTAGTCCACGCAAACTCTACTCTCACGCGTCCCGCAAACCACTAGCAATGAATTCCAGCAAGCTGTGGATGCCGCTTCTGCGGCATTTAAGCCGTGGCGTCAAATGAGTATATTAACCCGCCAGCGATTCGTTCTCGAGTAGGTCTCTTACGACACTATTCTGAAAGATAGCGTTTAAATAAGTCTGCCTTAGGCTTCAACGATTGATTCGCGAAAACGCCGATGCAATCGCGAATAGCATTGTCCTGGAACAAGGAAAAACAATCGCTGGTGCGAACATTTCTTTTGAGCCGAACCATTCTTAATCTCCACAGATGCGCACGGGGACTTGCTTCGCGGGCTCCAAGTCGTAGAGACGGCCATAGGTATCACTTCAACTCTTATGGGAGATAAGCTTGAAGGTATCCCGAATCTACCAAATTGTCTAATGGCTGTACTACCTCTTTCCCTTTAGTCAGTAAAGATATGGACACCTCCGTTAGAAGGCTACCCTTGGGTGTATGTGCAAGTGTTGCACCATTCAATTTCCCAGCGTATGCTTTTTGACTATGCGAAGCCATCATAATTCTTAGTTATCTTCAGGATGATCCCGCTATGGACTATACCTATGGCCGCCGTCACGGGCAACACCCTCATACTCAAACCGTCAGAACGTGACCCAGGTGCGGCTATGATGATAGCGGAACTGTGTCAACGTGCAGGGAAGTAACCTGACTTAGAAGAAGCCAAGAATCCTGAATATATCCGCTCCATCCTTAGGCCTTCCGGCGGGTGTCTTGAACATCGTTCACGGCGGCGTTCCAACTGTTAATGCCATATGTGACGACCCAGCCATCAGGGCTATTAGCTTTGTTGGAGGTGACAAGGCAGGGAAACACATTTACGAACGGTAAATAATCTTCAGTGATGAAACTCCTGTATTAACCCAGCAAGTAGGGGAACACGAAATGGCAAGCGTGTTCAAGTGAGTGACATTATTCTAGCAGATGGGGTAGTTGAACTCAACCGCCTTTAGGCGAATCTAGGAGCCAAGAATCATGCTGTGATCATGCCTGATGGTATGCCTCTTCGCTGAAAATTATCACAATCGGGACTCAAGATTCTCAGCCAATAAGAACCTAGCGCTCAACTCCATAGTTGGTGCTGCTTTCGGAGGTGACAGCGCCAATTCCTAAGTCATTCAATCGATACTCAAGATAGACCACAGCTGCAGGACAACGATGCATGGCATTGTCTGTCGGTCAGCAACCCCCTCCAATTTTCTCACCACAGTCTGATATTCTCAATAGCTATCCTTGTCGGGGATGCACAGGCATGGCTCCCGGAGCTTATTGAACGCTCTAAGAAACTGAAGGTTAACGGTGGCTTTGAGGAAGGCGCTGACCTGTGAGCATCTAGCAGCGGTATTGTGCAGGTTACCAAGTACTATTCACAGTGGTCCATTGATCTCTCCCGCCGCCAAACAGAGAGTAGTGGGACTGATCAGCTCTTGTGAGGAAGAAGGCGGATCAATTCATCTGGACGGCCGAGGATTGACGGTGCCATCATACTCCAATGGGAATTTCGTGGGACCGACTATACTTGAGGCCAATACTCACATGAGGTGCTACAAGTGTGTTTCAATGTTATTTCCACATAAAGCAACCCACTGATATAGGTACTAGGGAGGAAATTTTTGGTCCCGCTTTGGTCGTTTTGAAAGCACCCACGCTTGACGATGCAGTCGATATCATCAATGAGAATAAATATGGCAATGGTACTGCCATTTTTACACAATCTGGAGCCACTGCGCGCAAATTCGAGAGCGACGTGAATGTGGGTCAGATTGGCATAAATGTGCCTATTCCTGTGCCTTTGCCGATGTTCTCGTGGAGTGGAAATAAGGTATCCCACATCCTTCATGCGTAAAAGAAATACTAGCTTAAACAGTGTTCCAGGCAAGTTTCTTAGGCGATGTAGGATTCTACGGTAAAAGGTGAGTCATCGTTTCCTCGTAAATCGAATCCGGAATGACAGTATTTCGCAGCGGTATCAGTTTTTACACACAAAACAAAGTAAGGTTCCTTGCGGACGTGCCATTTACGTAGGCTAATGTATTTTCTAGACAATCACCAGCCTTTGGAGATCGGAAGATGCGGTTGGCAGTCGGGCATCGGTAAATATGCCGACACACCATTGAAAGAAGTTTTTGTTATGCACTAGAATGACATCCAGTCATGATATCTTATAGGATACATTGTATCGACCGGTCACTCTTCAGCAATTCTATCTAAAAATGCATTGGACAGCATTGTGCATTGCTGAAAAATATCTTCAAAGCCGCTCTGAGGGTCAAAGGAATCAAACGTATTAGGCCACTTTAGCTAGCAAAAAATTGATAACGCACTTCTCCTCCGTAATAAGGGTCCGCAATCGGCTTATTGTCTAGGTAAGATCCCCATAGGCGGATATCTGCTGTTGCACCACTCGGTTTCCGCCTAACTAGCTCTCGTAGATTACTTTCATCAGAGGCAAGGATATGCGTGAAGTCAGTGTAGTCAGAGCTAGCAAGCTTCCGGGCTCGACGAGATATTGGCACCCTATGCTAGATATGAAGGAGGGATAAACGACAAACTATGGGTCGGACCGCCTCACAAAGCTGAGCACCTCACCTTCCTGCAGACTGCTACCGTTCTGGGCATTATGCGCCATGATAAGCAAGCTCAGAGCGATCGATTCTTACATGCTTACCTCTCATCCGGATCCTCACCTACATGCCAACCTCCTGTACCACAGCTATCTACGACAATATTATCGAGCCCACGTTTTTTGGCTACGTCCCTGAGAACAGCCTCGCCCATAGGAGATCGACAGATGTTTCCTTGGTGTACCCGAGCTCAATAATCAATCCATCGTCCTGTACTTCGAAATGACTTGTATCTCATACCGAGACAGACTATAAGAACTTTGATTTGGGGTTTAGCAACCTTGATCGACATGATGACTGGTACTACAATGCAGAGGAGCACGTGAAGACAACGACTGTAATCTAAATCACAGGAGTCAGCATGTCGATCACTTTACTGTATTTTGCATACTTAATCACCGCCGTGTCTGGCCTAGTTACCATGCCCTCTCCCCCAATAGCTGTATTCCTTACCACTATCG
>JABCKL010000006.1:33883-159690 GCA_018851305.1 Calocybe cyanea
GCTCAGAGCGATCGATTCTTACATGCTTACCTCTCATCCGGATCCTCACCTACATGCCAACCTCCTGTACCACAGCTGTCTACGACAATATCATCGAGCCCACGTTTTTTGGCTACGTCCCTGAGAACAGCCTCGCCCATAGGAGATCGACAGATGTTTCCTTAGTGTAGCCGAGCTCAATAATCAATCCATCGTCCTGTACTTCGAAATGACTTGTATTTCATACCGAGACAGACTATAAGAACTTTGATTTGGGGTTTAGCAACCTTGGTCGACATGATGACTGTGGTACTATAATGCAGAGGGGCACGTGAAGACAACGACTGTAATCTAAATCACAGGAGTCAGCATGTCGATCACTGTACTGTATTCTGCATACTTAATCACCGCCGTGTCTGGCCTAGTTACCATGCCCTCTCCCCCAATAGCTGTATTCCTTACCACTATCGCCTCTCAGCCGGCTCTAAGACAGCGACAGGGTATGAAATTATGAAAAGCCTTGTCCAAACGCTAACCTGTTGTCCAGAATATATATTGCGTATTCTACAGGTCAAGAAAATACAGTTTACATCTTATGATCTCGCATCCGATGAATCCGCTAAACGACTCTGGAAGCGGAAGGCACCGCCGAGTATTATCTCTGTATTTGATCTACATCTCCCCACTGACTCCTTTAAACAGATAAACAGCAGCTCCCAGGTATCTTAGTTGGCAATCAGTTTCCTGGTGTAGGTTCCCCACGATTACATTGGAGTGTGTTGTATTGTCGCTGAATTTGACATGCAGGACTTCTCTGAGTTGTATGTGCATTGACTTTTACAATCAAAACTATCTACATCATAAGATTTTAGTGAGGATGCGGTCGAACACGATGAACTGGATATATTTTTGCGCCTCAAGGAAGAGTGGCACGCCGATGAGGACCAGTCTTCAATTCCGCAGCAGCCGATAGGAGTCCCAGGCGCCGTTACACCTCTACAAATGACACCGGAACATCTCAGGAAGAAAATTCTTGCACAGCCGCCAGAGTCGCCGCTTCGAGGAAAAGATGTACCAGTCAACAAACGGGTAGGGGAATTTGACGTTAGTACCGAGCTTGAGGGATATGGTCTGCAAGGTGTCAAAGTCACGGAGGAGGAACTGAGAAGCTTAGTGGCCGAACTAGGACTAGACGGAGACGACGCTGGGGACTTGGTCAAAGGGCTCAGTGCTGATACCCCTTCAAAGTTGGATGAGGACGTAAAGAAAGAAGTAGCCACGGAAGAGGAAGAGACTGCTAGCGCGCATACCAAAGTTAGAGACCCCAAGGCAAAGAGGGAGTGATAATTGGGTTGGGAAACGTATTTTTCACTAGGTTCTCGCCAGCCTACTCCAAACGAAGATTTTGTATATGACCGCTTGTGCATCTTCCCTTTTACTCATATATAGTCGACTCCACGGTGATCACTGTTGAACCCTGGAAGACACGAGATGATAACTTCGGACTTCACACATATGTAAGCCGATTCGGCGAGCCGGCAGGAGGCAAGAGGCATGAGGGGGAGACTAAACAAAGGAAGATTGCGAGTGTGGGCTACGAACCTTTGCACGATCACCCACGCGCTGGAATAAGAAATGAGGTCGTACTACAGAGTCTCCTACACATCTAAGGTGTCTAAGCCTTATATCTAGTCGGTTAGCCCGTCTGAAGTCCTCGATCGACGTCGGCGAAGCAACCCCGGCATCACTTCTGCTGAAGGCGTCAAGGTAACTGGAGCTTCCCTTTTGATGCGCTATACCATGTGAATTGCAATCAAAATGAGCAAAATCTCATTATAAAGGGAAAAAGTACTGACCGATTTCTTGCTCCTGCCTCTTTTTGCCCTAGATCGCAATCTCCTTAGAATGAGTTCATCACCATCTGAGTCGGATAAGCTCGGTGACAATGATGGGGAAATTTTGTTCTCTGTCTGTTCTGTGTCCCCATCCTGGAAGGCACGCTGCACGATGGTAGGAAGTATACAAGCTGCCAGGAATAGCGTAAGAATCATGAGAAATGTTGCTGCAGAAAGTACAGAGAATGTGAATGGGAAGCGGGATACAAGACCCCTATGCAGATGATTAGATCTTTGACAAGGATGATACGATAGATGAATACTACCGTATACCGGAATGGGTAACAGAGCCTCGAACTGATGCAGATATTACGGCAATCTCTTTGCCTTCGCCACTGCCGAGACTTCTCCAGCCATCATGACGTCCGACCTCAACATGTGCATAGATCCTCGAAGAACTTGGGGTGAACGCTGATACCATTGGTACGTCGAGGATGATTATATCATGTCGCCGACTAAAAAAAGAGGTTTTAGGTGGAAACGCGATAGTCTAGTAGTTGATTTAATTACATGGGTTTGATGGTTTTGGATTATACGTACCGGACGACGAATAGAAATGAGAGTTTTGTTGAAAGTCGTGGTCAGGGTCAGGGTTGTCATGAAATTTCCGAGAACGAGATTAGACTCGGTAGGGGGAAGAATTAGCTGCACAGAGATTCCGTAGGGTTGTCCGGAAACTAGTGATGGAAGAGGGGTCATGGCATAAGGTGGTGTACCATCCCTAGACATTACAAAATCAGTAAGAGCTACACGTAAAATCATGAAACCATATTTGCCCGTATTGTAGATATAAGGGTGCTTCCCAACTAACTGCAACGTTTTTCCAGACAAAGAAGCCCGCAGTAAGAGAGAGAATGACTACAAGTGGTATAAAGCTGATGCAAACGAGTACAGGTATTATTTGAGGTGCGAACGGTCGGAGATAGGAAATAGCTGAGAAAAAGAGGCGGGCTGGAGATAGAAGAATGCTGAATATTGCCTGAGAGGTCTCCCCGAAATCAGATTCATCCCCAGCAGGCCCAGTATGCTGAGCGGTTGAAGTATGTGTGTTGTCCATCAGTCAAGGGAACATGATATGGATGCGGTAAAGACTGAGTGCTGAGACTCAGAGTTCAAAGTTGCAAGGGACGGTGTTTGGTCACGTGACACAACTTCGCACTTGCTTCATTTCATGTCACCGCAAACCCAACTTAGAAGTCTCTTTGGGCATCATCCATCCTCAGATCAGTTATCCGCTTACCTCGCCTCTCTTGCCAACCACGATTCCATGCCGGATCCAACAGCTGCAGAGGTCAAGGTTTATCCAGACGCCGTTTACTTGAACTATTACGCGCTTGGTTTGAGCCTTCTGTTCTCTCCCAAATCGGGGTACAAACCCTCGAAAGGCCTTCAGCTGTCTGAGCTAGATACAGAAAAACTCGTGCTAGAAAGCATAGACATCTATAATACCCCGAAACCAGGCTCGAGGAGTAAAGGTACATCTTCCAGAGCCGCAGAACTTGCGTTTTCATCGTTCGCTTCGTTTCCTCTCACACTCGACGTTAGTGGAGAGACAAAGGATCACGACGGAAATGTTGAGGCTCGACCTACTCACATAGACATCACGCCTGCAACAGCTGGAAAGGACTTTGTGCAATGTTTGGGCGAACCAGATAGGAAAGGCGGAGGCGCGGGACCATCATCAGGCTCCATCGGCATATGGTGCGAGTGGACAAAGGACGGAGTTATGATTGAGTTTGGGGGTGACGAGGCCAAAGGTCCCCAAGCATGGGAGAGGGGCAAGGACGCGGCATGGAGAGTAATCACATTGTTCCCACCAACTCAAAGCAAGTAAATACAGGGGAGAGTAATACAAGTCTTTGGGTTTGTTTTGTCTCTTTTTACGGGAAAGTAAGGTTTTCTTCTTGGCATGTGATACTACTCGAAGGAATTCAACTCCGGAATATTGTTGGTTTCTAGTACTTGCAGACAACTATCATCTACAAAATCTAAGCTTGCGTCAGAGACTTTACACAAATGGCAGCCCCTCCTACACTCACCACTCTTGACATTAGTGGGGTCTACATCATGGTGAGTCTAGCATTTTCATGCCGGATAGAATGCATGTATTCAAATACATAAGAACACAACTATGAGCGATAGCAGCTCCGACGAGATACTTCGTTTGCAAGGCGTCTCCTGGATTAAACGAAAAATAATCCAGAACTCTACTATCACTTTGAATATCAAGCATTATAAAGATGACCAGAATGTCGAACATGTCGATATAGACCAGACTCTTTCACTTGGACCTGGGACTAGAGAGGAGAGAACCTTATGGTGGAAGGAGAGAGAGCTCGAGGATCCTCTTTTTGGGTTTGTGAGAGGAAAATCGAGGAGAACAAATGTAGACGTCTTGGAGCATAAGTTCTTAAGACAGGGCTGGACTCAGGACACCCTTGATCATGGTGTTATTGAAAGCTATGTCGCAAGTGACACTCCCAGAAGTGGGACGACGTGGATTGCCGATCAGGTGCGTGGGATGCAGGATGTATCGTCTCCATTCTGAGCTTCTCTTATTTAGGCATGGGGTTTTGAGGAGATCAATGGAGAAAGACGACATACGAGACATGTTAAATTTGTTGGCCCCCAGGGAGAAGACATTGAGTGCCGCTTGGTGTACGACTACCGTGCGTTTGAACTCCACGCACAATTCTTGAATTACTCATTCCTATCGCTCTAGGCGGTTCCTGAACTACTGAATAATAGTTGTATCTTATCTTATCTTGACATACACATTCGTCCTACTGTTCGCTTAGTCAGATGCTGAGATCAATGCAACTTGCAACGACGGTCAACGACGGTCAACATGTCATCATCCAGCTCTTCTCATAGAGAAGATCTAGCATTTATACTTACAGAACGTAAAACGGGGGACCTTGAGTACGCTGGCGACTCTGATATTACAGCCCCCGCTGTGCGACCCGAGCCTACTACAAGTCGCTTTCTCAGGCGTTGTGTTACCGAACATCCTCACATACACGCTAAGATCATGCTTGTCGTCAAGTATCTGAGAGGACCTCGGCTGAAAGTTGATTTGCTAGGTGCGCCGAATCTTTTCTAAAAAGTGGGTACGCTTATAACTGTCGCTAGATCCAACTCCGGTTTTGGACGTTGATCGAAACTTCGGAAGCCGACACGTATACTTACCTCTGGAATCTACTTTACTTAGATGGACTCGGCCGTTGACCAATCCCTGGTTGTTTACCGTCCTTGGAGCAGCTTATATCATAGGATTCGCTTTTTTCTCGCGGGCACAGTCATATCTCACTCCAGCTTCTTCTTTCATTGGCTGTACTGCGGCATATTGGGCTGCTAACAACGGTTGTGGCATAGATGGGGCGCTCTGTCGACCCTTTTCAAACTCGACTTTTGACTTCCGGTGTCCAGCACAATGTGACAGCGTTATCCTCCAGAACCCTCGAACGGTCGGAGACGAGCAAATCGCATTCAAGCCTCTGATTGTTGGAGGAGGGGATACAGAGAAAACGTATAGAGGGGATAGCTTCATTTGCGCTGCCGCTAATCAAGCGTATGCATTCAATTCTATTTCAATAACTGAGGGTTCACTGTGTTTATCTTAGAGGCCTCCTTCAAAACTCGAAGGGTGGATGCGCATCCCTTGAACTCATTGGAAATTTTACTTCTTTTCTTCCTACATCCTCGAACGGACTTACATCTATTGGTTTTCCAACCGTCTTTCCACTTTCCTTCAGATTTCGTGAAACAACTTCATTGACCCATTGCGATGATAAACGTGACGGTGCTCTAGCGTTCAATGCAGTCATCACATGGATCCTTTTTGTTGTCCTTCGACCAAAACCTTTAGTCCTTTATTGGAGTCTCGTCTGCATAGGCTATTGGCATATCACACTCTTCTCTCAGCCTCGTTCGTTTCCGCCTCCGATCAATGAGGCTTTCGGCGATTTTCTACCTTCATTGTTCATCGCTTACGCATTCTGGCGTCTGGCGTTCCGTTTCACGCTGCCCGCTTTCTCGAAAGCACCACTAGAAGCGGCTGTCTGGTATCTTTTACCATTCTGGGTGGGAGTGCTGAACAACTTAACCTTTGACCGTATTCCGATAAGCCGTCTTACGGCTTCCGACTTGTCAAAGCGCTCCGGTGCTATAACAGCACTCGTCATCATTATTGTGATTGTTGCCATTCTGGTTCTTAACCAAATTCGCATGATTCGCAAGACCGGTTGGCTTCCGCACTACTTGAAATGGTACATCTTGGGAGGGCTTGTCACTTTAGTCATAGCTCTACTTCCCGGCTTGCAGCTACGAATCCACCATTACATCATAGCCATGGTACTGATTCCCGGAACTGCCTTCCCAACAAGGCTATCAGCAATCTACCAAGGGCTTCTGTTAGGCCTGTTTCTGAACGGTGTGGCTGTTTTTGGTTTTGACTCTATCCTACAGACCGCCAGCGAGGTAAAACAAAGTTTAATGTGTGCGGGCGGGGCCTGAAACTCATCCCTTTTGTTCTCTAGCTGAGGCAAGATGGGCCTCAAGGATCTCTCCTGCCGAAATTTCTGACCAACTCAACCAACTTCAATGCATCTATCCCATTCGCAAATCAGATGATCAGCTGGGACGGGCTTGATGGTGATTGGGACGGATTTTCTTTACTGGTGGATGACGTAGAGAGATACGCTGGGACTGCACTCAACTTCACTCTTACCGCTTTCAACGCATCCGTTCCTCACTTCTTTAGGCTTGCGGTAGGTGCTAACCCACTTGTGGTTGTCGACTTTATTCATTCATGACTGTGTAATTGACTAGTTCACGTCGGGTGGCACTGCAGGAGACTTCACGATGCCTGCTGTACTTTGGCCAAACGGGACATGGGTGGATCCGGCAGCTGGACCTTCGTAATTCTAGATACCGATCAAATAAGCTGTTCGCTGTTTGTAGTATCCATAATTAGTATAGACGTTCTACCCCTGTTCGTTAACATGGACAGGCGTAGACAGGTGTGCCTCTGGAAGGAACTTAGAGGGGTTTCTGCGTTGTGCAAGCAATGAGCCAGGCCAGGTGACTTATTTAGTGGCTTGAACCATTACTATTGCCTTCGGTTGCCATATATTACCCTTGCTTCGCTTTTGCCGAGCCCGAGTCCCACGTACACAATGCCAGCTGGTTATATAAGTAGAGTCTCATGGCGGTCTGATGTTCACATCTTATGTCCTCGCATTCAAGCTCCTCAGCCCAGCTCAAGTTTATACGCCCAGAACGTCCGTAAATTTAAAGCTGTGATGTACTTTGCATCCGCGCTTACATGATGAATTGTTAGATTTCGCGCAGAAAGTCGGAAGTCTTGATGAGTGGTTTTGCAACCTATGCACGCCGCCAAACAGCGGACCAGTGATCTATATGACGTTGAAGATGGCTCAAGAGCACGAGCAACATTCTTCGGAGCATGATACAAATCATCGCAGAGAGGCGGAATCTCGTTTATGGGGTTTGACTCCTGACGCGGATGACTGGGCATCGCCTCTAGGGCTTCCACCATTACTTACGATTGAGCAAATCAAGTTGAGAGAGCATCAGATGCAGGTGGATCTAGTACAGGATATGGTGCCATTCTGGATTAAAGGAGTTGAGGCTGCCAAAAGGGGGGAGGTATTAAGACTTGAGGATTATTTGGAGAAACTACAGGATACATGGACGAGGGACTTTTTGTGGGATGATTATCCAACTCAGGGGTGGGGTGACGTGGTCGAAGGTGGGTGGGGTCCTGAGGGATGGAGAGATGTCGAGGAGCCGATCGGAAAGAGGTTTCGGGAGAAGAAAAAAAGCCACCGCACGTCAAAGCGAAAAAGGCGATACAGCACAGACGTGTTTACGTCCAACAACGCTTACGAATTCGTGGAGACTGTTGCACGGCAAGAGGCAGCTGATGAACAACGAAAACAACGAATGCATGATTTTTACGAGGTGAGTCGAGCAGATTGTTAGACACCTTATGCGGATACAAGTTCATTCTATTTTATTTTATTTTTTGCAGATGTCTACTGATGAAAAGATTCGAAAGATTGGCGAAGTGATTAGGGAGCTGATTGCGACAGCGCGCTGAGCCAGTAATGAATATTGAATATTTTGTGACCGTGAGAAAGTCGTTAATGATGAGAAATTTGTATTTTACTAGTTAGCTAATGAAATGAAGAGTGGACACAATTATGCCTCCACCGTTGCCTTCATCACTTAGTCCTCATGTCTGCATTCTACCTTCTAAAGATCTTGTAGACCTACTAATAGCGTCATCTTTACCTCCCTTGCCAAATGTGCTCCAGTCTTTTTCGCCTCTACCACAGGGTATGGCTACTCATCGTGGTCCGCAACGTACTTGATTGACAAGCACATTCTCAGTCACAACTCGCACCACTGTTCTCACCTCAGTCTCTCATGCGTCTTTTAATCTAAGGTTTTCCGATCTGCTGGAAATTGAAACGGCTTGTCGCGAAGATGAACAACAACGAGCTGCTCGAACTATCGACTGGGTTAGTGCGCGTATCAACAAAAGATGTGCAGGCTGGGTTGAGCATTCAAAGTCGATCAACGATCAAGATGCTCACAGGACACCTTGGTGGGATGAACTTCGACGCTGTACAGAAGGCGATCATGTGCCTTCAAAAACAGAAGGGTGGAACCATCCAGTAGCAAGTATGCCTTGCCGCCATATTTTACCCCTATCATTCGTATTGAATTGGTTTAGTTATTTTTGCCGTCTCTACAAAAACTACAAATCCTCTTCAAGTCATCACAACATTACACTCTCGACCCCTCGAGTTTCCCCCCTGGGTGGATTCCAACATCCTGCGCTATACATTGATCATTCACCCACAAGACTCATCTTTATCGGACGAAGAGTAGGTCAGGTTCTAGCTATAGTGTTTTGCACCATATTAATCTACGTTTGCGCGACAGAGCAGGCGCTCTATTTAACGCTGTGAAGAAACAATTCGGTTTACACACTTACCTCCTTCCATTGTCTCTTCCAGCAACACCACCACCACCTGTGCCTATTCCAGCGCCGATCCCCCGACTGCCTCCACCTCCTTCTGACTTATCCACATCTCAACCTTCACTAGCAACATCTCCCCTTACCGTTAACTACCCATCCGAGCCCAGTGGGCTTTACACCATCCGCATGGTTGAAAGGGATATTCAACAGACTGCACGGTTTGCGCGTGAGTTCTTAGTAATGAGTTTACTACCTTGGATGGAGAAATGCGTCATTGATTGGAACGAAGCTGTATGTGTTCCACGTCCTCTGAAAGCCTTATCATTAACACTTCAACATAGTTCTCATCTACGCGTAGGCTCCCGTCCCGCTTATTTTCATCTACCCGGCGCCTCTTTGGCTCGCCGTCTCCGTCTCCCGTTCAAGGGCACAATCCCCTGTCATCTGTATCTTCCCTCCCTCCAAACGCTGCCCCTAGTTCATCTGTACAGGGCTTGAGCAGCGCATTTGTATCCCCCCCTTCACAACAACGTCGGCTTGCGGAGTTTGCGACCATCCTAGGCGACCTGAAACTGGCTGTGACTGTATGGGAAGCTCTAAGAAAAGATGGAAAGGGTGGGTCGGTGCGTATGCTGCCGCGCATCATCTAGCTCTTTCGCATTGACTTTAAGGGTGATTATAAAGGATATTCTGCCTTTGTTACTTACACCCTCCCCTACATCACCTCTGTACGCTTCGAGTGCCTTGGCGACTCTACACCTTCAACAGTCTGATCCGCAACCACAGGATCAAATACTCGCCCTTAAGTATGCAATTCGCTGGGAAGGTGGGATAACCACTTCGGATTTTCTTAACTATCCTTTGGAGGGCGATCGATGGCTCGTCTCGGCTGCAGGCAATGTATGTGTAACTAAATTGGGATAACACGATAATGAGTCGCTGACGATTGTTCAAGGCAGAAGAACCTCCGTCAGCTTTACTTCTAGCTCATGCTGCACTATTAAGCTCAAAGAAGAAGGCCAGAAGACGGTCTGCCTTGTGGTATTTCTGTGCGGCCAGTAGATTAGAAAAATGCGGTATTGTGAGCATCACATAAACTGAAGGGGGAATGGCTCAAGCTGACGTAGTGCCAAGAAACCCCTTACCATGTTTTTCCTGCGTCGAGCTCATGAATTGTACCAACACCAACCTCAAAAGCAACTTTCCCCTTCTTTTTGGGATTCCGAAGGGCGAACCCCTCAGGAGGTGTATGGAATCGATACTATCTTGTCAGGTATCGAACATCCGTTAGGTAGGCTTATTCGATTGTTCGAATATACGACAGGTAAGATATTACTAGGTCGGTTACTCTACACCACTGGTGATGTCTCCGGAGCCGTTCGATTCTTTTTGGGGCTACTGCGAGGCTCCCCAGGGTCTCTTGCGGCACCTGGCCTTCAGCGCTCACCAGATCTAACTATCAACGAAGGGATCAAACTCCCTGGCGCTGATAAGTTATTTCTCGAGGATTTTCGCGTTGCATATACGGTGAGTCAGGACATAACAAAGATGTTTACCGTCGCTGATAAAGCTATCCTCACAGCATTTTAGATCAACTTCGCGAGATAGCCAAGATTTAGCAGATTTGAAGTCACCACTTACTTTTTGTCTCACGAAACAGACCCATTTCAGACTCCAACATGAGAAATTTAGTGGACCGGTAAGCTTGTGGGAAATGCGCGAACAGCAGTGGGCAACGTTCTCGAAATTAAACGGCTTCAAGGCGGACCTATCGTCTAGTGGACGGGCGTGTGTCAATGGCAAGGCTTTGCGTGGCTTTTCGACCCTATTCTTAATATCTGTGTTCTAGAGATATTTTGGGTCGACTTGGTCCTGCAAAATCCGTTAGACGCAGAAATCAGTCTTTCAAATGTGTCACTCATTGTGCAAGAGGATACTATCAATGATCCCTCATCCTCGGCGCAGTTCGTCGAGGTGGAAATAATTGACGATCTACCACTTGGTGCGAAAGAGCTACGGACGGTAAACCTCTTCAACGATTGCAACGAGCCAGATAGCTCAAGTCTATTAGGTGTCAATACGTGTCAAATCCTTCCATGCAGCGTCCTTGGTTGTTACATCCGTGACATATGATTTCCTCGGGCTTTTACGAACTACAGAATCTCTTGCGTTTCCAGGACGCCGGCTCCATGACACGATAGCTCAGCGACAGAAGCCAACCTACGCCCCTGATGTAAAGTTACGCATCGAGGTAGAGGAGGCTGATCATAGGCTTCATCTAGAATTTCTAGACGACGAACATCACGTCCTAGCTCAGGGCGAGAGGAAGGAGTTGGGGCTTCGGTTCTCTAATATAGGCAACAAACCAATCGATGAAATATGGATGGTGGCAGGCCCCGAAGACGCCGTCTGGCTGGGTTCAGATGAGGGCTTTGGCGATACTGGTGAGCTCGTACAAAACGTAGCGCATCCTAGCTAATCCGGAATGCCTTCAGACGTTTCAGAACCTACGGAAATTGTTCGATCAGACAATACACTTTCGCCCAGGAGCCCGCAGCGAGTTGTCTTTCCGGACTCAAGATCGCTCGGCCCTTCTGAAGCTCTAGAGCTTCCTTTACAGCTCCATGCCCAGTTTCATGGCCACCAGGAGTTGCATTTGCTACTCGTTTATCGAGCTCAAGTCTGTTCTCTAGTGTATCAGTCAGTATATTCTAACCCAGGTTTAAGGATCGATTCCGGTCTGTTCGCGTAAGTTGGCACTATCAAGTGCATAAGATACTTGAATTTTCAGCGATCGCCAACCCCTGCCAATCCCTGGATCACCTTTTCCTGGCGCAGTTAGAACTGTTCACCGTTTCTACCAACTTAAATATTGAGATTACGCAAGTTACCAGTATTAGCCCGGCTTGGGGATGCAATCCTATCGACGACTATGACCTGTGCGTTACTTTCCTTTTTGCATATTACTGCCTGAGAGACTGATTTACCATTGAGTGGGTCATTGCCGCCTTCCCAGTCGCTTAGATTATTTTTTGGCGTAGACTGGCGGGGTTTAGGCTACCAAGAAACTCTTGATTTTGTCTCAGCCAAATTACAAAGTATTCTGAACGGAAAGCCAATGATAAAGTCATACCCTCCGTCTATCGATCTCTTCTGTAGCCATATCTCTGAGGTTCTGTACCCTCTTATTTCGAAGCTTATGCGAACTAAGCACCTCTGGCTTTCTTTAGACCACGCAAACTGTTACCCGACCCAGTGTCCTAGAACTACTTCATGGTAGTAAAAGGACAATTGTGCATCGCGCGTTGGCTCAGTCACACCCCCACATACCAAGCCAGTCTTATCCTTATATCTTTCCTTTGTACAACCCGAGGTCCATTGATTTCGTCGTCTTTTGGGAGATGCCTTTGCAACGACGCTCCGGTTATATCATTGTCTCTGACCTTGTACTTGGGGCTGGTCACATGGCCCTTCGTGATATCATTGAGGAGGCGGAAAGCGCTAAGGTCAAACGTAGCATGTACGCCGAAACTCAACGAGAGAGAGGCGAGATTATGGAAGCCATTCGTGAAAGCGAATGGAATACAGAGATGAATCCGACCGTGCTCACTCTACAGGAACCTGACGCCTTACACCATGATTTTGGCCGAGGGTCCGTGTTCACTTATCCTAGAAGCGTCGTCAGGCTCACCTTTACCCAGGCCCTGTAGTTACCCTGTGACCATTACCATTCGTAATTGTTCTCCGACGCATAGAGCGCAATTTACGTTAAGATTGGACGCGGACCCCGATGCATATCCTTCATCTTCGTGAATTGATTACTAACTTCTCCCAAAACTTCGCCTCATTATTATTATTATTTCAGAACTGTATTGCCACCACCGTACGCAGGTCAGTTGACATTTCGGGACACTCTCGAGCCCTCTAAAATGGCTACGATTCGGCCGAGTCTGTGGATCACTCGGCCTGGGACATATGGACTAGGAGGATGGTGCCTCGAGACTGAAGTTTTAGAGAACTTGTCTTCAAGCGAAACTCAAAATCGGGTGCGGCACCGTTATAGACAAACGTCGTCATCAGCAGACGAGTCCCTACTAGTTGTATGTGATATAGACACGTAATTCATCAGCATAGTCAATATACAAGAAATCGTGGTTAGCTTGCACATTTCACTTTTGTTAGTCCTCTCTCTTATCTTTTTCAGCTTTCTTCGCTGCAGCGATTTTCATTTGCTTGACTCTGATATTGAAGAATGTCTGTTGGATTTGTTGAATCATGCTACTTAACAGCTAGTGTTGGCGTTGAACTTACTCCTAGAACAAATTGGACTGAATTGAAAAAGGGAACCCAAAGCTAAAGGTCTGATTAGAGATCCACCTCAAGTTTATAGTTGTTCTGGTAACATACTTCCAGGGGAATGAATTTCTGGGCTATCATCATACTCAACGGAGAGACAACCCATGAAACCTGTGCGAGTAAGAGAGGAAATTAGACGTATAATTGGTAAGATCCTTGTAAGTCTTCTTACCCGAAGGACGGAGAAGAACCCAGCTTTCACGGTCTTGACAATTTCATCAACAGTCTTTGCGCCATTAATAATCGCCATCGATGCGAGAAAGACTGCAGGGGTGAAGACGTCGAAGTCAAGCGAAAGAATTCGGATACATACCTGCAGCTTGAATGGGTGAGATGAGTAGGCTGCTGGCCAGTATTTGGGCTATCTTGATGCGTGTACCCGTTCTTCCTGCGAATGCCTTCTGAAGAGCGCCTGTCAAGTAATGACCCATCGGTGCAGACACAAAAAATCCGTAAACCGCCATCTTGAACGCTTTTAAGTCCACATTGAGGGCAGCTAGCACGTGTAGGATAGATGGCGCGTCTTTCGGAGGTCTTTGGGCTGGCAGGCCTGCAATCGTACTACCTAGGACCTCTTGTAAAAAGCAAAATGTCCCTAAAACGTTCTGAGCATACTGTTGACGTTGGAACATGTTCTTGTAACAATGTAAATTACCTGTAGTGATTGCTTTCGTTCTCAGCGGGTGAGCGGAAAGCGCTACAAGGTACTTCTGGAGGAGGGCACGGCTGTTCTTGGGCTGTACGACGCTCATAAAAGTAGCAAGTTTCTCGACGCTTAAGAGAACAAAGTTAAGGCACTATATAGTCTTCATGAATCACTGCTTCGGCCTTTGATTGCCGACATCCGATTGCCTCCAATGTACTCTAAGGAAACTATCACGGTATAGAATTAAGGTATGTACTATGAAATTATGATAGATTTTATTGTCGTCCTTTTACCCTATACAGCTTGTTAGATCAATGAAAAATGCAGGTAACTCATAAGCTTACCAAAGCTTGACATAGTCAGCAAAAGATACCATACATATGGTTTGCCAAATACCAAGGCCAATGCGAGGAGTAACACCGCGGTAAAGACCTTTCATACCATTCTCTCGGTAGATGTAGGACAGAGTGTTCAAAATGGTAAGTTTTGCGGGTCGGTTAGGATTGGTTGCAGCACTTTTTGCCATCGACTGCATCTATTTAAATCACTAGTCAGTGCATAAAAATGATAAAAGGCAACGTAAGTCCATACCTCCACCCTGATAACCTCAATTGGCTGATTCCATGTAGCTAATGCACCGCCGACGGTTGAGGCCAGAATTTTATCAAAAGCATGTAGGCTTTCACCCTCCGATTTGCCTTTGATTTTCCTAATCGAACTTTCGGCCAAACGAGCAAAACCCATGCTACAACAACATTAATGGACTGTGTTTCCTCTGGTAAGAAAGGGCGATGATGTACCGTGATCCCCAATTAGTGCATTGCCGAACAGCGACTGCATTTACACCCTTGTTGACGCCAGCAATGCCTTCCCTACGGTAAATATCCGCAAAAACGGCCCATGTTGAGGGTGGTTTTGCCCCAGTAGCGACAGTCTTCTGACGCGTAATTTCTACAGTTTTCATGCATGTAGTGAAGCCTAGAGGTGTCGTTGACATGTAAGTCCAGATATGTGAAAGAATTGGCACCATGATGGGCAAGAGGTTTTGGTAAGGCTTACCCATCGTCGCATATGCCTGAGCAATACCGCCCGTCATACCACCCAGCAAACCAGCAAAGGCCGGGTTTATTCCGGCGGCGAGAGTCGCTGTTTCAACTTCGGAAGCCGTGAAAATCAAGACACCGCCTTTTGTTGAAGCTTCAATCCATGCCTAAAACACATCACAGGAGGCAAAAATTCGCGATAATTTGTGCGCTAACCCATGGTATGAGCCCCTGAAAGAATCCAGCAGTTCCACCACGCGACCAGACCGTTCTACAGGCTTGCCACATAGTTTGCGATCGGTTAGCAGCCATCTGAGTTTTCAGAACCTCTAAAGGTTGACCAAGTGTGGTAACCTGAAATTAATATATTCTGTAACGCGTCCTAGCAACACTAGCATGAGACTTGCCTCCTAAAGACAAGCGGAGTGTAAGAATAGAAGCGTTGGGAGAAAAGCCACGTACAAACTATCCAAGTATTCCAAAGTAATTTTCATGTTAGTGCACCCTACTTTTCAATCACTATAACGAAAGAAGAAGCCACAGACCAAGTTCATAATAGCACCTTACACGTAGCATTGAGCGGAGGGAAGAAACCAAAGTATACAGATATTTACCGACTGCAATGTTTGACCAGCTGACGCCCTTTTGACCAGGTACTTTATCGATTGCCATGAATGTGACCAGATGGTGTTGGAAGGAAGAAAACAAAAAAAAAGGGGCGATGCTGGCGAAAAACCGAATTCAGCTTTATGGAAACTGCTAATTTTTGGCAAGCCGAAGCGATCGGATTTAGCCGCAAAGACCTGGATCCCACACTCGTACCACTTCGCCAATTATTACAGTCTACTTGTATTGCAATGCAGTCGCCAAACCAATCTATAAAGAACAGCTCCAATTATTCATTAGAAATGCCTGAGCAGCTGGGTATGGGAGCAGAGATTGTGGAAGAGGCATGACAAGCATCTCCGACTCGACTGGGTAGATAACGTATCAATCGGAAGAGATGTATAACATGTTTGAATACTGCTGCCATTCTTGGCTAGAAAAGAAAAAAGTCATGGCATATGTGTAGGCGGGTCCATTCCTTGAGAGGTATCACGATCATGTCGGTCATGCTTCAGCGTTCTTGCTTATTAACGTGTTGAGTTCCTCCTTCAACCTGAGCAAAAATAAGCGGAGTTTGTTAGACTTGCCCTTTTTTGCGAAAAGAAAAGCGGTAACAGTAGATAGAGAAACTTACTGGCTGATTTGTTCCTGATTATCCTCCTGATCTTGTTCCAAGTACTGTATTTCCATTGTCTTGCGCTCAACCTCGGCATTGAGTTCAGCAACCTTCTCCTTTGATGCTTCCAGTTCGTCTCTCAAAGCCTTGAGAGCTTTCTCGTGCGCAGCTTCTAAATCGTAGGTCTTGAGATTGTGAGCCTCGTGCATCCTCTGCAGATCCTCTTTCGTAATGCCTGGTGAAGCTGGCGAGCTCGGCCCATTCGTATTACTCTTCATAGCAGTATGATCGGAGGCGAGGGTGGCTTTCAGTGTCATGATTTCCCCCTCTAGATCAGAGACCTTCATTGATAGCTCCAATTTTTTATTTGCGAGGGTAGCGATCTCCTCGTCGTGAGTGGCACGAAGCTTGGTGATTTCTTCAGCACGAGCACGGGCCGCATCCTCTAAATCCTGTGCTTGCTTGTTAGACATTTCAGTGAGAGAAACCTGGGTAAGGCTAAGCATCTCTGTGATAGCAGCCAAATCGTCTTTAGAACTAGCTAACTCTTGAGTCAAGCGTTGAACTTCATCTGCACGTTGAGAGGTATCAGGAACGGAGGCGGCCTGGGCAAGAGCTTCGTCACGTTGTTGAGTGAGATTCTTGACTTCTTCACGAGCAGAGTTCAGGGCCGTTTTTGCCTTCACCAGATCGTCCTGTGTAGCTTTGAGGTTAAGCTCGAGGTTCTTAATAGATTTTTCGAAGCGTTTGACTTCAGACTCGAAGATACTGGCATGCTCGGCTTTCAAGTCCTCGATGGCCTGTTCTTTGGCGGCTTGCACCTGTTCTATAGAGGATTTGGAACCCGCGCGAAGGGCCTGCAACTCCTGCGTATGTCCCTCTCCAGCTGCAATCTCGAGGGCAGATGAGAATATATGTCGGGAGGTGCGATAGAAACGGTTTTATATACCTTTGCTCGCTCAAATGCTTCCTCTAACAGACGACTGTGTTCATCTTTGGCAGCTTGGAGCTTGGCATTGTAATGAGCTTCTTGATTCTACATTTATGAGTCAAAGCGGTTATTGATAGGGGCATATAATAACCTGGAGTTCTGTAGTGATCTGTTTCATCTGTTCTGAGAGTTCCGCTTGTCTAGTTGTGTGGACCTCTTCAAGTTCTCGGATTTGATGGGCATGCGCCTCCATGGATGCCAAAGCATTAGCTCTATCCTGCTCGCTCGTAGCAGAGGCGTCAGCTAACTGTTTCTGCAAGGCTTCAATGGAGGTGTTCAAGCTCCGTTGCTCATGGGATGCGGCTTCAATCTCCTTGGCGTGGGTTTTCCGAAGGTCTTCAGCTCGAGCTATTGCCTCCGCTTGTCGAGCCATTGCCTCTTCGTGAGCCCGCTGTACCTCCATCACAGCTTTAGCGACCTCCTCTTGGAGTCTTTTAGCCTCAGCGACCAGTTGATTGCGCTCATCCTCTACGGCTTCCTGAGATTCCTTCAGCTCCAGTATCTCGATCTCAAGCTCCGAAAGCCTCCCAGACGCCTCCTCTTTCTCCTCTTTTAGCCTGTTTATCTGAGTATTCAGGTCGTCAGCTAACACAGCTTTAGCCTGCAAGTCCTTGATTTTGGTTGCAGATTCTTCCAGCGCTTCCGCCTGAGCTGCCTTGAGGGCCTCGGCTTCTGCCGCTATTGATTTGAAGTCTGCCTGGGCTTTAAGAAGCGCTTCGTGTTCAACAGTTGCCTTCTCCAAGTCTGCGGCGCTAGAGCTTTTCGTGATTCTCAAGAGTTCTTTCGAAGATTCGACTTCTTTCTCCAAGGTCTCAGTCTGAGCACGGAGACTCTCCACGAGATCATTTTGAGAGACCGCGGTAGCTTTGGCTGCCTCAAGCTGTAATAATGCATGATCAATGAGTATGAATAGATTGTAATCAATATGTGAAGCTCACATCCTGCTGTATGGTTATCAAAGCAGACTCACTATCTGAGGATCCCGCTCTCAGTTTCTCAAGTGTCTCTCTTGTCTCGGAGACTTGTTCTTGCAGCGTAAGCTTGTCCTGTTGCAGTCGATCACTTAAATCTTTATGACCTGCGATATCGGCGAGGGAGGTCTCTAGAGATTTTGTAAGATCGCTTATGCGGTTCTCAAGCTGAGTTATATTGTCAGTCTTAGAGGTGAGAGACTCATTTGCCTCCTTGAGCTTGAAATCTGACGTGATTAGTTACTAACAGACTACTCTTATACCTCACATACCTGATTACGTAGATCCTCGAGCAACGCGCTGTCTTCTTTCACCTCACGAACAGAAGAAATAGAAGCCGTCGTACGCGATGGCTTTGCTGTTGCCGAGGTATTGGCGGGTCGGCTAGTTGGCGGCGCCAAGGGCGGCCTTGTACCAGCTGCAACGCTTGCTCTAGATGCGGTAGACGGTACTGTACGTTTTACACCCTCAGATACGGATGCTCGTGGGCGTGAGGATGCGGAAGCGGCGGAACCTGTGGGTGACACTGCTGACGGCCGAGAGGCAGCCGAAGACGCTGGTTTCACGCTAGTTGCGGTTGCGGATCTCACACTTGGCGGAGGCTTAGAGCTAGCGGATTTAGTGGTGGAGGCCTCAGTAGGGATGACGGATTGCCTTCGAGTACTTGACGCCACAGGGGCAGAAGACGTTGGCGTGCGTGAAGACGTTGTAGGTGCTCGCGAGGCAGCTGCAGACGAGCTCATCGACTTCTTCAAAGTAGACGGCGCTGATGGGTTAACTGTAGCTGTAGGTTTAGTAGCAGGTGCTTTGCCAGTTGTGCCAGTACCGAAAGTCCCTGAGTCGATTATCTAAATTTCTTCAGCAAGGCGGCAAGTAAGTGGCAATAAGGCATGCACCTTCTTGACGACGGGAGTCAGAGGACCTCCATTGGATTTACCAGTTGGGTGTTTGGCACTCGTAGATGCTTTAGGCTTGATTGGAGGTTGGTTGCTGGCAACTGGTTTGTGGTTGTCCACTGCTTTAAGGTCTTTCACAGTAGTATGCTCATGCGCAACTTCTTCAACCCCGGGTAATGTTTCATGGGCAGTAGCGAGACCTTCGTTATCGACACCATCATCAATGTCAGTTTGCTGTTGGCTCTCTTCCAGACCAGTCGTCTCCTGAGAAGGGGCCACGTTGCGTGGCGCGCCAGGTGATCCTTCTGTGGACTCTGAGAGTTCTACAGCGTCTTCCAGCGCTGGTTCGGCTCTCTGTGGTTCGACCGCAGACATGAGTCGTGAAAGTGCGTTCGAGTTGGCTGTGGACTAAATTTACGGAGCCAATCACAACACGACAACAGACGCGTCGACGCGACCAAATAAATCTCGCACAAAAACGATATACATATATACAATATCTTTCCTCACAAGCTACGTATACTGCTAAACATGATCCACAAACAGGTTCAGCGCGTTGAGAGAAGGCTCCAGAAGCGAGTTGTGCTTATAGCTTAAAACTGTGACCTAAAATATAAGTCAGCGCTCAAATGTATGAACTTTGCAAATGGGCTCAAACAGCCGCAGGTTCCACGTTAAAATGAGGGCCTTAAAGCAACATCACTAACTTGGTATGCACTTCATTGAAAGGGTAATCACCTAGACTTTGTGGAAAGTTAATCCAGCGAGATATAAAAACGCGACTGAAGTGGCCATGCGCAATGATCAACACATCTCGGGTGTAGAGGCCCTCTTCTTTATATTGTCGGTGATATTCACGGACCTAGAGTTATATTGGATGTGAGTCCAGCTTCGGCTGGTCTAAAAGGCCGACCTTTGCGATGACGCTGTCAACTCGCGCTTTCATTTCAGCTGCAGACTCTCCACCTGGGCAGCTAGTTATATAAACTAGTAAGCCGAGAGCCTGAACACATGAAGAGAAGCCTCGCCCGTCTGTCCAGATATCCCACGTAGGGTTTTTCTGTGTAATTTCGGTGGTCGTGAGACCCTCATATGCCCCTGCTTGATAAGTCTTATTGCGACAAAAACTCTTCACTGATATTCACCATAGTCCCATTCTCGAACTTGGTCATCTATGACGTGCTGAGGGAGTTCAGGTAGATGGCTAAATAATAGATGGAAAGTTTTAAGGGCGCGCTGGCGGGGTGATACAAAAATTGGGCAGAGATTGCTCGGATCGATAATCACTTCAGCTTATAAGCCTGTGGGGAAACAAGAAACGATACTGCTTTCTTACAACCATCGCCGATGAAATTCTGAGCTTTGGCTATGACCTGCTGTTCCCCTCTAGCTGTGAGAGGAATGTCTGTGCGCCCTGTCTAAAAGTCCTGAGCTCCACAGATGGTTATCTTAACTCAAATCTGGTAGAATGACGCACATGCCGGCTACATAAGCGCAGACATTAGCTGTGTGATGTGGGCGTATGGCGAAAGGGAAAGCGGACCCATTTAGCGACCATTCAGTTTCGCCTGCCCATAGAATCATTATAAGCAGCTACTAAACAAAGCTTTGCATCGCTGTACCATGTCGAATGAGGAACAAACGGGGCATGGGGCGCGACATTGTGGAAACTAACAAAGATGTCTTTTACTAATGATAATCCCACGTGCACATTTGCTTTGACCATCCTGGCAGCCACCACCGCCAAATGTTCGATGAATGTAAGCTCTGCGTTTGTCTCATACCTCTCGGTCCACTAAATCCAAACAATTAATAGACGTAGAGCACTCCAATGCTCCCGTGGCAGATGTTGACATTGGTGGCCAACCATTAAATAAGCTGCAATATGAAGGTTTTGAGCCCGCTCCCTATAGACCTGGAAGCCCACAACTAGAACTCGAGGGAACCTATTCAGTATGATGACTCTTTGACGCTCTTATTAGAGTAACGACATGTTTATCAGCTAGAAAATATCGATCCAGCGTCAACGAATGCGCCTATATTCGACCTTGGACGTGTACAATATGTCTTTCCGGCTCCTCTCGTCTCATTCGTTGTGTGCTCAGACATGCTTGCTATGGGTCTTTCTTCAAATACCATCGTCATGATAGAACTGTCACACTCTGACCAGGTTATCAAGATCAAAATACCAAGAAAGCCTACGGAGATGACCATTTACAAGCTCTTCATGGATCCTTCCGGACGGCACATCATCATAACTTCAACGCAAGGGGAAAATTGGTACCTGTTCCGCACATGGAAGGAACCTCGTCGACTCAAAGGCTTCAAGATGGTCATTGAAAGTGTTGCTTGGAACAAAAGAGCATTGCTTTCAACCTCGCATACCACATCTACGCGAGAAATACTTATTGGTGCTCGAAACGGCTCTATCTACGAAGCTGTACTTGATGCGGAAGACGATTTTTTCAAGTCACAAGAACGATACCTTCAGGTTATCTTTTCATTACCAGAACGGCTACCAATAACGGGAATCAAGTTCGACTTTTTCCCTCCATCAGACCCAGAAAAGGCACTGGTTATTATCACTACGTCAACACGCATATACCAGTTTGTGGGGTCTCCTGACAGGAGATCTGAAGAAGGCGGTCGTGTTTTCTCTGGACTATTCGCGGCCTACCGGGATACGGCACCAAGTAGGTCCGGTCTAGTCTCTCCCGGATAGCATCTATATTCACCGGCTCTGTAGAGATATTGGAATTGCCTGGTAATCTGCAACACTCCGAGCTTCGCTTCTACACACCAAATGCTGACCAGGTCCTGTCCCTTCCAAAAAGCGTGGCGTGGATGACAGGTCAGTTTCCAGGCTGTATAGCAAAATCGTTTTCTAAACCTTCTCATCTAGCGCCTGGAATATATCATGGGACGTTAAATTTTGACTCCAAGTCGGAGGATCTAATTGACGCTGCGCAACTGCTACCATATCCATCTCTTTCTATAACTCCCGAAACGCCGCCAGAACCACAGTCCATCGCACTAACAGAGTTTCACTTCATTCTCCTGTACAAAGATCGAGTAGCGGGTGTATGCAATTTGGACGACAAACTCAAGTATGAGGAATCTCTACCACTTGTAAACCAGTCATCGGATCGTTTTACAATGATATTCACGTGGTGTGTTATAGAAACCTGGCGAAGAAGTTTTGGGCATGGCATCTGATCCTGTTCGGAAGACCTACTGGATATACACCGACCAGTCCCTATTTGAACTTGTTATTGGTAATGAAGATCGCGATGTCTGGAAAATCTACCTGGACAAAGGGCAATACGACGTCGCATTGAAGCATGCCAGGGTGCGTTCCGTTGATGTTAGTTGCTGATGACTTTTTAAAATCGATTACCGGCCCGTAGAGTGCTCCACAAAGGGATACCGTGATCACTGCTCAAGCGCATGCGTATTTTGAGGACGGTCGTTTTTTTCAGGCTGCCCAATGCTATGCACAGTGTTCCTGCTCATTTGAGGAGGTTGCTTTGAAGTTTTTGGATGCTAATGAACGAGATGCGTTGAGGTCCTATCTTATTTCGAGACTGGAGCGTACGCGAAAAGGAGTGCGTATCCTGTGCAATGCAATGCTCCGCTACTCATCTTCGAATATTAACAGGATTCAACGCAACGAATGATGCTAGCCACCTGGCTTGTCGAGGTGTACCTCGATAAATGCAATGAGCTAGACGACATGGTTGCATCTGAATCGATCTTGCACGATGTGGACAATCTCCAAACTGAACGTGTCATAATTGAAGACGACCTTCGGCAGTTCTTTGATACATACAAGGTGAGCGCTAACTACTTGCATGTATATTTACCGTAACGACGTTTGCTTGCGTCAGTATAATTTGGATCCTGACACGGTATACGAGCTCATCCAAGGTCATGGAAGGACAGACATGTACTTGTATTTTGCTAATGCCATCGGTGACCATAAGAAAGTAATCGAGCATTGGATACTTGAGGAAGACTGGACTAAAGCTATTGAGGTTCTGAACCGCCAAGTAGGCAGTTCCGTTGACTGGATGTCATTGACACTACTAATGGGGACTTAGTCCGAGCTTAATTTGTATTATCGGTTTGGTCCGGTCCTCATGCGACAAGCGCCCAAAGAAACTGTCGACGCCTGGCTGCGGCAGCCCTCCCTTGACCCTCTCCGCCTCATTCCTTCCGTTCTCCAACTTCAACATGCTCCTCGAGATCCACTCTCTCCCAATCAAGCTATACGGTATCTCAGTCATCTTGTATTTGAACAAAATAACACTTCGTCTACGGTGCATAATCTCCTCATTACTTTCTACGTTTCTCCAACGACTTCGCCTGCATACGAGACAAACAGTGATGATGGGCCTCTTCTCCGGTATCTTTCCAATGCGCCATCTGATCCCATTACCGGAAAGCCTTATTACGACCTGGACTACGCTTTGCGGCTTTGTAAAAGTGCGGGGAGAACGCAGCCCTGCGTTCATATCTATTCTAAGATGGGGCTATGGGAGAATTCCGTTGACCTAGCACTCGAAAAAGGTGATTTAGACCTCGCAAAGATCAACGCTGATATGCCTGAGGATGACCAGCCTTTGCGTAAGAAGCTTTGGTTAAAGATTGCGCGCTATGTTGTCCAAGACAAAAAGGATATCAAAACGTAGGTTCAGCTGAATCGGATCAAGTGCTATAATTGAATCACCCTACAGGGCAATGCGTTTCTTGGAAAATACCGACCTTTTGAAAATTGAAGATATTCTGCCATTCTTCCCGGACTTCGTTGTGATTGATGATTTCAAGGAAGAGATTGCACATGCTCTAGAGGGATATTCTGCCCAGATCGACGCGCTAAAGGGCGAGATGGACGATGCTACACGCACGGCCGAGTCCATTAAACAAGAGATTGTCGCGTTGAAGAACCGCTTTGTCACAATAGATGCTGGGGACCAGTGCTCCGCCTGTTCTCAGTTGTTACTGAGAAGACAGTTTTATGTTTTCCCTTGTCGTCACTCCTTCCACGCTGACTGTCTAATTGGCCTGGTAAGCAGGTCCTCTTATTGATTTAGCAATACAACACTAATGGAAACTTTTCTCGCCTTAGGCAAAAGAATATCTACCCGCTCATGCTCTGCGCAAAATCATCGCCCTACAAAGTAAATTAACGACAGGCACTACCCCTATGAGCGGGGAAGGAAACCCACTAGCTCACCCGAATGGTTTAGATAAATCTATTCGGCAGCCAGCGACGCAGCGCACTCTCCTATCGGCCAATTTCAGCGTAATGGCCAATCCGTTGCAGAACAGTGCGCGTGCAGCTAATCTACTGGGTCGAAGTGTCATATCAGCTGGGGACCGTTTACGGGACCTGATTATGCCCGACACCTTGGCTGCGATTGTTTCTGCACCAACTTGGATGCCAGGAGTTGGAAAGAAGCAAGGGGTGGGAGTTGATGCGAACGAAAAGACAGAGAAGCTGAGAGCTGAGCTTGAAGGTGTTCTGGCGGGTAGTTGTCCGCTGTGTGAAAGTGTTGTTGCAGGACTGGACAAGCCTTTCGTGCAAGACGGAGAGGTTGACAAAGCATGGGCACTCTGAGTTAGCATCTACAGTATATCGTTTCTGTCATGATTATTACATATGCAATACATCGAAATAATGAAACAGTAACGAATAGACTAAGCGCCAACGTCGCTCATTTATCCATTTATTTTCTTGGTTCGTCCTGCTCTCCGACGCAATCTCGCTGCTTTTTTTGCTCCCATCTGTGTAACGATCTGAGTTTGATCCATGTTATTATCTGCGTGACGGCATACCTTCGCTTTATCTTCTTCTAGCCTCCGACGTTCCTCGGCTGCTCTTTTGCGCTCCTGAGCGACTTCTCTACGCCTAAAAAGGAGAAGAGTTAGGTTCGAGGGTATCTAGGTTATAGTATAGGCGTCCACTTGCCTTTGTATCTCGGCCTGCTTTTCTTCTTTCAATTCCGTTTGCAATTTCTTGATGGCAAGTGCTTTTTGTGTCCTTCGCATGCGATCCTCCCAGCTTTTCGCCTTTACGCCATCAGGAAGTTGTGATCGCCTACATTCGGGATCAAGATGAGCGGGAGAGAAAAAAGTTGGATAAGCGACCAGCTCTACACAGTTGCTGATTTTTTTAATTTCCAGGACTTGCCCGAGACGCGACCATTGGATGATGGAGTGAGCGAAACTGTTGTTGGGGGGTGGGTGTCCATTGATGAGGAAGTAAATGCTCACGTGGCTAATCATATTGGTAGTAGCTGTATACAGCGGCGCAAATTTCCCGGGCCAAATACCAAAAATGCATGCTGGCTGCCAGATGCGTAGTAACTGTAGCTCGGAAACCCCTACAATAGGCTAAGGGTTGATTGAATCAAGCGAACTTCTGGTTGGCAGGAACTGCCGAAAGTAAATTACATATGTATAGTCAGAAATGTGCGCCAAACCCAACTTTGATCACGGCCTTTCCCTTTAACCAAGCCTCCCCACGCTCACCGCCATTGGCGAACCCGCCTCTTTCAAGCCGCTCAAAGAGGTCAGTCATCACTAGCTCATAGCGCTTATAGACAGGACAAGCGCATGGCCCCTGCTGACTTACACGAACCGTTCTCTATTCACAACGACACTTCTATTTATCACCGTCCTTCCCTCTCCTCTCGCCCAAATTATCAAGACCTCGTAAACAGTATACCTAACAGTCAAATACAATCTCCAACTGTGTCTACTTTCTCATCTCGTACGCATCGCGAGCGTCTCAATGACCCGACTGCAAGTGGCTTGGACCTTGACGACGATTCTCGTTCCTCAGTCGCATCAGACACTTTTGACGGTGATTCTCAACTAGCCGTCAGCGATGATGATGATGTCAAAAGAATGAGTTACCTTGGTCCTAAAATGCGTTTCCATTCTCGGGCACCCTGGGAGATAGACCAAGACACAATCGAGGAAGACGACCAACAATCCGACCAAAATAATGTGTCAATCGGTACAAGAAAGGCTTTTGGACTTTCCAGCCCAAGACCAAATAACCTAAGAAGACCGAGCGTGGAATCTACTCGTTCTCAGCCTAAGTCTAAACAATCCTTTGAGACGACCTCCTCCAACTTTTCGTACCCAAGGGGTGCTCTGTAGTAAGTTGTTAGTTTTAGTTGGTGACACCATCTCAACACGCTTATCTACAAGTGCATTGGCTCAAGAGAGCCTGTCTGCGTCTTCGTTGGGACCACCTCCCTCCAGTCAGAAAGGGATCCGTGGAAAGTTCTCTTTTAGTCGTATGCGTTCAGAATCCCCAAGCAGGTCTCTTCTACCGTCTCCCGTCTCATCAGCCAGATCATCAGATAGCTCTCCTTGGAACTACCACTCGCCACGCCAGGAGTCCACCGACACACAAACGTCTTTTCAGAATCAGACGACATACGACAATGACAATTTCCATCCGTACGCAAATCCAGACCTCGTTATCTCATTTGAAGATCAGCTACAACACCTATCCTCTGAAAGCATAGTTCATAGCGGCTCAGTTTCGACTATCACAGACTCTACCGTCCCCATCCCTTTGTCAAGGTCCGAAACCAACTCTACTTTATCCCCAAGTACATCTATCACATCAACGCCAGTTGTCAACAACAAGAGCAGGCCATCATTAATCCAAGGGAAAGGGATTTCATTACCAATACTTAATACCAACCATGGCTTGGACGCACATTCTCATCCCAGAGAGGATTACCCAACCTCTCGTCAGTCTGGAGTCGACAACTTTCCAGGCTGGATTGATAGAACATCGAATCCAGGTTTCTCTCTCATATCCCTCGAAGAAGCTCGAGCGCAACGGATACGAAGCAAAACCGTCCAACTAGGAGTTACACGTCAACCACCTCCCCTTGCTACAGATTTATCTCTGGACGCCGAGAAACGTGGTAGCATTGACAATAACAGTCCACGGCCCCAGCGTGCTAGAGCTCGTTCTATCAGCGGGGCTACCAAGGCCAAAACTGCGTTGCATACCATAGTCGGAGGTGGGCAGTCAGGAGGCGATCGCCGAGACCCCGATCCTGTACTTCCAGGAAGTTCGGGAAAGACGTTGAAACACAGAAAGAGCGGTTTCATGCGACTCTTCAACGCTAGCCGTGGCCAGGAGAAAGATGACAAGCCTCAGCCGCCACCTGTGCCCCCGATACCGGATGCTCAGTCAGAACCTGAAGCGCCGAAATCGGCAATAAGTCGCGTTCCCGTACCCGATTTACCCCTTTCCCCTGTTTTTCCCCCGGAACCTTCGTCTTCTGCTGAACCCTCCCCTACTCTCGGTTCTCCTAGTGCCACGACGTGCTCCCCAACTCCTAAACGTCTTCATCCTCCGCTGTCTATCAACACTCAGGCTCGGAGCCATAGCAATCATATTCTTGGGACGGTCGAGAACGGCCCTCCCATAGAGACGCAGGCAGTGACTGCTGCGTTCACTCCAGCCAAACCTTGGCTGATCTCTTCAGTTCCCAAGAGTGCCCCGGCTGACGTCTCAGAGTTCCCATCATTGAAGCTCAGACCTGTATCAACACTATTCAGCGCGCATTTTGAGGATCATATCTTTCCCAGCGATTCCCGGCCCTCACTCGAAACAGACGTTGGCACGCCCAGCTCTTCGACCAAAGTACATTCTCCAGTGACGCCGGGCTCTGCTTTTCGCGCCGATCTTTCCACTCATGATAAAATTCCCACTTTTACGCCCACAGTATCCGAAAATCAAGCCTCGGTTATCAGCGCTTTGCAAGACCAGTTTTCGAGCTCCAAGATTGCCTGGCAGCGGCGGATCCAGGAATTAGAAGGCCAGGTCCGGGATTTGAAGCTTCAGCTCGAGAGCTTACGTCGAGCGGAGATCGATAGCGATTATTGTGAGCGTTGTGGCCGTGGGCAGCCTCCTTCCAGCGCTACAAGCAGTACACAAGACGGAGGTTTTGGCGTATTAAACCGACCCAGGGCACGTACGGGAACAACATCTCGCTTCGGCAGTGCTGTGTAAATGGTGTATCGAATCGACAAACAGGCCGTATCATCATCTTTTCCGCTCTTTTGATATCTGTCAATCTTATTGTTCAAATTTCCTAGGCTGTCAAATCCTTTAATTATCTTTTAACTATTCCTATCCTTATCAGTGTTGTACCATCTTATCTACCCTCTTTGGATATACCAAACATTGTTATGATCGATACCACCTACCCACCAAGTATGGATTACTGCATTAACACCTTCTCTGGTATACAATTATTACCGTTCAGTAGCACAGAAGCAAGGACATAATTATGCTCATTATGTCAAGCTCAGCTACACATCGAGTGTACAATCAATCATCTGTCCCAATAAGCCAGCCTATACCTTTAGATAAAACTCGAGTGGCCTGCGCAGACACGTCTTCTCCGTGGTTTCCTCTGGTGGACCCTTCCTCCTCCTGCTCCGAAGCTTGTGAACGTCCACGATGGCCAACTGAAAACGGAAAATTGGCAGCCACACTTCGAAAGGTACGACTGGCAAGAACGGCAGCGTCGGGTGTGTTGAGCATTGGAGGTGAAGGCATATGAAATTCCTGCAAACGCGCTCTCAACGATGCGGCAACCTTTTCCGGCGCCAAGAACGTCCGGTGGTGGGAAGCTACTGAATCTGTGGCTGCACTTCGACTAGAGGATAGATTTGCCTCGCGGGCTGCCAAATCTTCTTTGTCCAAACGTCGCCACGAAGTTAAGACGTCATGAAGCTTCTCGGGAGGACATATTTCCAGAGCGCGACCTAGCAGGAAAAGCTTCTTCTCAACATCAACAAATTCGGGCTGTCGACCCAGTTGGAAGCACGCTACCCAGCAGACTTCACTCGCTTCCGCGACAGAAGAACCAATGACGCTGCTAGCTAATGACGTAGCTCGAAGATCAAGAACAGTGTCTACCATTCGTACACTGATCTCATATGCACGGTTGAAATCCTCAGCTTGGAGAGCTGTGTCGGCTAACATTGCGAGAGTTTTTGCCTCGGCTACGACGTCGTTCTTAAAACCAAGTTTGTGGACTAAATCGAGGATGACCTCCGTGTGTTTATAGGCATCACTGTTGCTTGACAGAACGCGAGAAACAAGTGAGAGGCGATCCTTGGTAAGGCGAATCTCAATCGGAGACATAGGAATTCCTGGTCGTGAGGTGACATTGAACGAAGATATGCGAGAGGTCGCCTCTATGAACTCCTTTTCTCGTATTATAGTCTCAGTTTGGGGCGATACATCTAGACTGAAGAAAAAGGGGAGTCAGGGATGATTCGTACAAAAGACAGGAAGTCCTCCACCATTCATATGCCAACTTCATATCACCAACTTTGTAATTGCCCGATTGCGCATTATCATAAAATTCCCTTGAGCATTCTAAGCAAATGGCTTCGAGCTTGTTTGTCTCAATCGAGGCTTTGGAAGAAGACCGTAAGAGAACCTTAGCTATTTCAAACTCTGTTGAAGAATGATCTGTCGAGTCTTTGTGGTAAAAGAGTCAGCAAAGACTTACTGCCTGAACTCAAGAGGCCGCTAAAGAATAGGTGCATAACCTCGTCTGGAGGAAGAAGACCGAATGCACTGGGGATTCCGGTATCGCTCCTGCCAGTCAATTTAAGCATATCTCCTAACAGCCATTCCCAGTCTTCTCGAGTGTCCAGCTGGTCATTTGGACCACCCGCTCGGCGAGCCATTCTGTTGGCCCACGCTCGCTGTTCTTGTAGATCGCTACTACTTTGCAGAAACCATCGCAAGGGAGCTGGTACACCCCATCGAGCTAGAATCTCACCGGACTCCAGGTGAACGTCCAGAATATCGAGAACACGGGATAACGATGTTAACGGGAGGGGTTTGAAAAAAACCAAGAGGTCAGAAGGGCTGCAATGTGGAAGATCGGTCGAGGGTGTTACGAAAGCTCCGAGAGATGAGAGTGTTGTATCGGCCGCATCCTCATCGTTATCCTCATCCACAGCAACATCCCATGCCGGCAAACATTCGAAGATTCTGCTCATAGTCGTCCATTGATCAACGCTATCGCTCCCATAAAGGCACGCGAGTGCGATGCGTACAAGGTCAATGTCGTCGCGTATCAATCGGTGCACCGCAGGTAATGTAGGTTTAGACGCTTCAAAAACTGCAGCAGCCGTCTCGAGTGGTTGAGACAGGATAAATTCGTACAGCAGGCGATTGTGAAGTTCTGGATCCGGCTTTCCAGCCCGTTCAACGCGGGCCTCGAGAACGAAGAGATAGGGAAGAACTAAACGAGAAATATCTTTTGGTAGGGTCTCAGGCGTGGAATGTGCAAGGTATGCATGTACAATGGCAGAAGGTTCCATAGAAGACCAGCGGTCGAGGGTCCAATCATCGGCATCTGGCCCTTGGGGAGCGTCATATATAAGGCGCGAAAGAAGGCTCAGTTCCTCTCCCGTTTCTTCGAGCCCTGGAATACCTTGAGAAGCAGCGTATTGAATTGTAGCCAAGGCCACATCAAACAGGCCCGTGGCCTCTATTACAGTGTCGACGCGCCGTTTATACCATTTTGAGAGCTCGTGCGCAGCGACGGGAGTAAAAACTGGAGAGTAATTGGGGAGTACTGAAGTTGTCTCGGGACCAGACAAAGTGAGGTGGACGCCATCCAGAGCCGCTTGTGTTGTCGCTGAGTCTGACCAGTCCTCCGAAGACCGCCATGGCTTAGGAACAGTCATTGACTCGGCGTGTGACGCTGCATCGAAAGCAGGTAGTATTTCTTGAAATTGGGATGGGTGTGCATGCTCTGGTATACTCTCCAATACAATGAAGCGGAATGGCCAAAGAGCTGCCTGGTGCCGTTCCAGAAGTACTTTGAGCGCCTCGAACCACTGTAATGACGCCAGGTGACACGCAATTCCGACAAGTCCATCAACAAGAAAAGAATTGAGAGATACCGGGAATTGTGTAGGCGACTTTGCTCCGCCCATCGTGGTAGACGAAGGAGTCATTAGGTTGTCTGCCCAAGGATCGTCCTCCCACTCTTCTATATCATCCCCAATTTCGTCATTTAAACTCTGAGAGGTTGACTTAGTGATCTCTACAAATGTGTTCAGACGATCGAGCCGACGAAGGAGAGCCGAACGCAGAACACATAGCTGCGCGTCGTTTGGTGATGCTAAGAAATACGTATGAAGCGTGTCACGATCTTCGGCTATTTTGTTCGCGTCTTCAGTTAGAGAAGGTTCATATTTAGGAGAATTGCGGGTGCCATTTGAGATATACCGTGAAGAGGACGCCTCTCTACTTCGTTCGACAGCAGCTGTTGTTCTTGCAATTCCAATGTCAAGTAAAGTTTGCTGGACCTCTACATCGTTGACCACACGGTCGAAAACAGCAACTACTACCCAGTAGTCATCTGGAATGGAGTGAAGCGATTGACCAACATTGTCAACGGTGAGTTCGTCGTCAGTGAGTGTTGTCCAGTACGTATAAGGGTTCGAGGCCATTCCGAGTCCCGACGAGTAACGAGCCGAATGCTCGTACAAATGCCATTATAATTACTTAGTATTACTTCATATATACAAATGAATCCACAAAGGTATACTTTTGTTCTAGCACATTAATATACTCAAAGGCATATACAGCACAAGTACAGCGTTCTTTATGCATGAACATAACGCACCAAGCGCATGACACCCGCCCAAACATACGACTACGGTCATTTAAACTACAGGAGATTAGGGCTAAAATAAAGTTTCCTACATCGTGCTCGCGGTTAGCCTGTGCGAACTAGTGAAACAAGTATACTGACCTCGTCCCGTAGATATTCACCCACATCCCTAGAGCTTATTGAACAAGAGCAAATAATAAGATTAAATAACTACACACGCTTGATGAAAGACGATAATCGCTGTTGGATCTAGTTTCCTGGTATCGATTGTCGACCGTGCCGTTACCCCAAAGCCCTAGCGAGTAAATATTCAAGATTGTATCAAAAACGGCGTCGTTATGTCACATACCAAAGGTATATCCTTCATGGAATAGATAACGACTCCTTGATGTTCAGGCGTATCTTCCGTTATCCTCCCCAAGTGCGCCTTTACTACGTGGTTGCCATAAAGGAAAGGCATTTCGCCGTTAGGTTTGATCCATACCTGCGAGAGTCCGGTAGGGTGTTTTGACAAGTAAAGTGGAGCACTAGATACCTTATATTTAGCATATTGAGCGATATGCTCGAGTGCTGTGATATGCAGCTTGAATTTCCCACTTTTACTGAATTTTCCAAAACATGTGCCAAAGCTAACAAGGTTTGGGCGGGCAACAGATATGCCTAAGCGCATTGAGGACTCCGAAACATAGTAGACGCGGTCTTTGTGTAGTCGAAAACAGTATGGTTCGTCTTGCCGGTCAACTAGATGAACGAGATTTTTTCCCTGGAGATAGATAAGTTTATTGGCGGTATATAGAGACAAAACAATACAATATAATTTGCTAGCTTGGTAAAGACAGCTTTAGATTCGTCTTCAGTGAGGGGGCGCATGACTCATGCAACAGTGGCGAGCAACTAAAAAAATCACGGCGTGTGGCATTACGTAAACAATTGATATCGTATCTTCAGGGCCAGAAGTTGAACGTTCAACGTTCGACGTTCAACATTCAGCGCGCCATATCATGTCCGCGCCTTCATTTTCATCTTTTCCAGATCTAGAATCAAATTCAAGCACAACTCCTTTGGAACGACCCAAGGACGGCACAAGCAAAACAAGGTTTAAAAAGAAGAAAGCCAGAGGAAAGTCTCGCGAAAGAGAACATAAGCACATACATATCCATGAAGACTATATGCAGATTGACGAAACCGGAGGAAATGCAGAGTCATCATCTTCCTTCTTCTCAGACCGTAAAGGCGACCCTTATAATATCCAATTTGGAAGCTTAGACGCACGCAGTGTACCAAAATACCGACTTTTCAACCGTAAGCTTCGAAAATACCAAAGCGTAAAAGCCGCTCATAACGCGCTCATAGCACAGGAGGTAGAAATGTAATTGGACTTGGTCCAGCATGGGTTGCAACTCATAGAACAAACAGTGGTGTCGATATTGTTCTAAAGGGCCGTCGGGAAGTGAGCTTTTTCATGTCCTTAAACAGCAGTTCGTAGCATCTGAGTAGTCATGAATAGGCGGCAAATTTGTCAGACACCAGAACGCGGACCTTATTAGCTGCCCCTCCAAGTAGAAGAATCTCTAGGTCAGAGGGCGGTCACGAACACCACGAGAACGATGATTACATACGGCTGCCTGGAGTTCGTCACCACGAAATGAACGAAGAAAGCTATCGCTTCATCGTAGTAGACTCGGATTCAGAGTCTTCTGGCTCTTCCATCTTGATTGCGGACGACGAGGATCTGGAAGATAAAATACACTTAACATCGTATCAGGAGACACTAAAAGAGATAGAGCGACAACTCAGTGTAGACCCTTCGACCATCGATACATGGCTTCGGCTACTTTCTCACACAGTTTCTACGATTCCTCTTACATCGAAAAATGCCACGAAAGCACGCTCGGAAATCGCTATATCAATTCTGGCCCGCGCCATGTCTGCAGATCCTAGAAATAGGAACTCCAAATTTCTGCGGCTGCAGTACATGAAAGCAGGCGAAGAGGTGTGGGATGAGAGCGAAATGAACACAGAATGGGCAGAGGCCCTCAAGCTCGGAGGCATAGAGATTTGGATGGAATGGCTTGAGTGGAAGATGAGGAGCTATAATGGAGGAATAGAGGGAGTCATTGAAAATGCAGTGCACGTATTGAATGCTCTAGGTCATGGAGAGCGAGAGGAGCTTGCCAAGGTTCGAGTGTTCTGGCGTACTGCTGTGGCTTTGAAATGCGCGGGTATGTACAACCTATTACTGCAACGAGCTTACAAGTAGATCTTCTCCTTCAGGATACGTGGAACGGGCAACAGCGTTGTTTCAAGCCCAGGCTGAACTGTACGCTAGCCCATGCTCTATAATCCAGTTGTATCGTTGATTCGCATTTACAGACTATTCCAGCTTCCGCAATCTCTTCGGGGACAACTCCATGAGAGTCAGCTTCAGCAACTCGAAGAGTTCTGGGAATCTGAGGCACCTCGCATAGGGGAGTTAAACTCTCGTGGCTGGGGCGGTTGGATGGATTCTGGAGGGCAGAACAAACGCCCTCATTCACCCATTTCAAACAAATCTGATATCGTAGAGCTTGATCCTTATCGGCAATGGGCGAAGCGAGAATCTTTGGCGGACCAAGCTCATTTTCTACCTTCTCGTTCGTTGGACGACACAGATGATCCATATTCTACCATCCTGTTCTCCGACATTAAGCCCCTTCTAATACAGCTGGAATCTCCCGTGGCTAGAAACGCATTCCGATGCGCGTGGCTTTCTATTCTCGGCCTTCACATTCCAGACTTTTCTGATTCGCTTTCTGCGGCCGGCCAGACCAACTGGGATGATCGGTGGAGCCATGACTTTCTGACACGACGCGCATACCTTGACTCGTTGTTCTCTAAAGATGTTATACAGAACCGTTTGAAGACAGAGTCATATGCAGGTGTTGTCATTGGACGAGAGAAGGAGTACAATAGCGGCGTCGGCCCAGTAAAATGCTGGGGAAGTGGAGTGGTCGAACCTTTGGATGGAAGTCTTGAAAAAGGGCTGTCAATGTGTAGGATGTGGGGAAGAGAAGACGTTGAAGATTTGAACGAAGCGTTCATCCGACAGCTATTCACTCAATTGAGAACTAGTCCCGCTGACGCGGAGTGGGATCTCTTAGCACTAGCCTTTGAGGCCGCCATCAACGTTAAAAGGTAAGTTTATGTCTCTCGCGAGTACCGAAAGCAATTCACTGGAGATCAAGCGCTCTCAAACTCTCCCGATCGCATTTATCTCAAAACGAGTCGCTTCTGCGGTGGGCTGCTCATGCTCAGTTGGAAGTGATGCGTGGTAGACTCATGGATGCCAGAAAAGTATATCAGACAGTCCTTATTGCTTCACCACCATCTTCAGGTGTAAAGGGAATGAGCCGACTATGGTGGAACTGGGCACAAATGGAGTGGTTGACCAGCAACTCGACCCAGTCACTTCACGTCGTTCTACGTGCCGCGCGAATCGAAGGTCAAAGCGGCGCTGCCGTGTTGCGCTGTAAGCGTAATTTGGACGACGCGATCATGGATGAGCCGGAATGGAAAGATCGCGAAGGATGGATCAAGCTGCGAGCACTACTAGAGCTGTTGTCAGGGAACGATATGCCCGCCGCTCTGGGAGTGTTTGATCACCACCTCTTTGGAGAAAGGAAGAAGTCCACTGGTCGGGAGAGCTTGATGGTTGCTTGCTTGCTTATGATCTACCACTACAGGGTTTTATTGAAAAACCCCATGTCCCTTTCTACGGTGAGAAAGCGTATCGAGAAGGGTCTGGAGGAATTCCCGAGCAACACGATAATATTGGGTCTATTTCTTGAAGCTGAGCGGGGAGAAGGAGTATGGGGACGTGTGAGAGGACTTTTAGGAGAAACAGGCGGGAAAGTAAAGGGTGTGTCCAGGAGGATTGCAGAAGTGTGGATTGCAGGCTGGGAAAAGGGACGGTGGAAGCAGGAGATTGAACGCACTAGAAATGGATTGGGGGCTGCAGTGGAAAATGAAAGGTGAGCGCCTGCGCAATCACCGAGTGGCGCATTCTTAAGAAGTCAGGACGAGAGCAAGCCATGTAATCTGGCGGGTCTATATCGAATTCGAGATAAGGGCTGGGGAACTTGAACGAGCCAAAAAGCTACTGTTTCGGGCAATCGGAGCGTGTCCAATGATAAAAGGTTCGTCAAGATGAACAAGGCATCACCCGTGGTTAATGTTATCCTAGAACTATATTTATTGGCATTTGGGCCACTGCGCAGTGTCTTTAGCGGGCGCGAGTTGAGCGGGATCGCAGATACAATGGCTGAACGAGGGTTACGACTACGACAAGGGCTTGACGAGGGATTAGAAGGCTGGAATGAAGAAATAGGAGAAGAACAGGAGTCCAACAGTGAACTGGATGAGATAATGGACAATGCACGGGAGCTGAGAAGGTTGATGCCATATTAGCGTGACGTGACAAGTGACGTGACCTCAATGAACAACGAGGCTTTTGTCGTTCCCACCTTCAGCCATCGTCCCTGCCATTATCCACCCCGTTTTTTTATTTCTCTTCCCTTTTCGCTATAAGCTCTGTAGTCTTTTGTATCTCTTCTCTCCTTTCGGCTTCACGAGCCACGAATTCAATTTTTTCTTTTCTTTCCTCGTTACCCGGCCTCACCCACTACTCTGAATGACAACAATTCCTGCACCAACACTCGTCGTATCTCGCGAAGAATGGCCTGACGCCGATTTTGACTTTCCAGAAGGAGAACATATTCATACACCATTTGACAAGGATGCTGACGATGAGGATTGGGATTTGGAGTTTGATGTCGCGCATCGTAAACCAAATCAACACTTCAGTATAGCTAAATTGGCCAAAACAGTTGAGACTTCCCCACCTCGGGCTACATCGTCCTCGATACATGCAGCTATCCTTCGGCCACCTGCTTCTTTGTCCGATATTGTAGACGGTGATGACGACGACGAAGGCGTATCCACCATTAAAGTCGCCTCCCTTCCACAGCAAATAGTCCGAAAACCCCAAGCACCGCCTGAAGATTTCGAAGACGACTTTGCCTTGCCATCGGATCTAACTCAACTCTCTCTCGCGCCTATGTCCCTCAATCGCCGAGGTTCTAAACACTCCCTCGAGTGGGGCGACAAGGACCAAACTTCATCTTCACAATCCTCCGATGCCTACTCCTCCCTTGGTTTCGCCGATGCCTCGCCTTCCTCAAACTCCGCCTCGTCTGTATCTCTACCTGAAACTGAAGCAGAGGAAGATGATGCAGCTGACGATCTCGACGGACTCGTATTACCTTCGGCTCTGTTTGAATCGGGCCAGGGTGCCCGTAAATTATCTAAAATTTTGGAGGCAAAATTGAAGGCAGAACCAGCCAACAACCATCTTAAAGTTGCAAGCCCTGACCCAGAGGATGATTTTGAAGCTGGTCTTGTTATTGAAGACGACATCGACCTTAGTCCAAGTCGCCTCCTCATAAAAACCCAGCACTCTCAAAAGCCCTCCAACCGATCTGCTACACTTACAAAACGCCCCTCATCTCTTCGCCCACCTTCTCGCGCAAACCGCGCCAAGTCACCCACAAACCCTCCACCATCCTCGGCACGCCAACTTCAGAAAATCAGACTATCTCCTTCACCGCCTTTACTAGCACCTACTCCTCCGCAATCTTTCCAGACATTCTCGTCCGCGTCCCCCGCCCCCCCTCCACCGCCTTTGTCGTTCCTTTCACCTAAACCTGGCAGTTTACGTGGTCAGAAGTCTTACTCTGGCCTGAAACCCCCTACACCTCCTTCAACGCTGCGGAATTTATCACGCAAAGCATCTTTGTCCTCCCTCATTGGAGCCAATCAGACCCAAGCACTAGGCTCTGGGTCAAATAACGTAGTAGGCAGCTCGAAGGCGAGATATGAGGAACCAACTGTCGCATCTCGTGCTAAGTCCCACAAGTACTCAACAAGCCGTGTTCAAGAACTCAAGATCCCCCCGACACGCCCGTCTACACCTTCTTCTAATTCTGCTGCCCTCCGACTCACTATGCCCACCCAATCAAAGCTCAAAGCACGACCTGCCCTCTCGGGCGTTTTTGGCACCGCGGCTTTACCGGCTCCTGTGACTCGAGCGATATCGCCTCTTCCTCCAATCCCTCCTCGGCCACCTTCTGTTACGTCTAAGCTCAGCCGTCTTCAGACAAATCCTCAACCAGCGGCTCCAAAACTGCTCCGGAGACCTAAACGCCAACGAACTTACGGGGATGGCACCGAACTCGATGGAATCGAAGATCTACCAACAGATCGTGATAAAGAAGGCAAGTTTCGCGTTCAGCCCAAAGGATACGGCAATCGTATACCCGGTGGCTCGTATCCGCCGAAATCTTTCGAAAAAGACACGATCAGGAAAAAAGGTCGCCGAGAAGCTCCTTGTAGTAACACAGGTATGTCTCCAAACCCGACGATGATGATCTTATCTCACGAAAAGGTTAGAACCCCCTTTGTCAAATGCTTTAGTGCCGTCAACAAACACACTCAGGCGCACGAATACTCGCATTGAATTTCCTTCGAAACCTTCGAGTCCTAAAACTTTCAACACAAGAAAAGCCAATGCTACTCCGTCACCGCAAACACGCAGAAAACCGACTCTAATACGAAATCTAGGTGGAAATAATGGACCTAAAGGTTTGTGTTACTTAGGTACCCATATCACTGTGATTTGACCGCCTGTCTTAGTCGTGGGAGACATGAAATGGAATCCCCTAACCCTCCGATGGGAAGGCAATGAACAAGTTCTTCGAGACTTTGACTCTGCTGTTGGCACATCGACGAGGCCAGCGCTCATCACCCATCTGACAGGTTCATCTATTGGCTCACCTGTTGGTTCCTTCGCTTCTGGGGCTCGCATCGTCGGGACCATGATCTTTGATCCAAAACGTATGTGCTGGATATCAACATTACCTCCAGACGAGGATGAACCAGACGTTTTTGCCAACATGGCCGACGATGAGGAAGATGGTGACGCATGGGAAACGAAAGGCGGGACGATACGTGCCAGCCTACAGCCTTCTAGCTCCGATATCAGCTGCACCAATACGACAACGAACTCTAGCTCGGACGCCAGCACTTCTTCCCAACACCCGGACGCAGCTAGCCCAGCTGTGAGTCATACGCGAACTATTTCTGAATCGGGTAGTGAGCGCGGGTCGAGAGCCTCGATGGTATTTGACATTGACGAGACATTTGTCGAAACCTGCAGGCTGGCTGAAGAGAGGCATCGTGCAGAAATGAAGGGGTGGAGGTCAGCACTAGCTGCACAGAATGTCTCCTCACTTCCGGAACGGTCGTACCTCTATGAAATCAGGGCGCTTGCAACGCGCAAATATTGACAGCCCTCCAGGCTCGTTTCTCTTATGCAATCATCCTCGTGTTAAACATTTTCTTTCTTTAGTTCAGTCTTTTTTTTTTTTTTGATTTAGTCTTTGCATGATAGTATTCACCCTCGTTTTGATCCTTTTGTCCAAAAATTTGTTTCCCATCGACGCCACCACACTCCTTTTGTATCATATGAAACCTGTTTCATTACATACTACTTGAATGTAAATAATTGAATGCAAATGCATTTTGGGTTTATGTACATATGTGATGAGTGCCTGACTCGTGTTACTCACATAGTTACACGTGTAAGCCGCATAAACCGGTCAATTGCAGGTCCAAAGAACAACAGATGCGATAGGTTACTATCGTGATGCAGTCGGCCATTCCTAAAATATCCTCTGGAGGTGGGCGCATTAGATTGACGGGATACGGATCGAACGCTGTGCTTTCAGAGTTGTCGTCCACTTACCCTCTCAAGCTACTATCTCCTCGAATTCCATATCGCGGTGTATCGGTCGTATACCTTCTTACATATGGAGGAGGGTTGGTTGGCGGAGATCGCATTGATCTATCTGTCGATGTTGACACAAACACAAGTCTTGTCCTTTTGTCACAGGCTAGTCTTTGGCATCCTCTTGCGGTTACATTATATTCACATGGTCCAGGGGTCGACCAAGGTTTTCAAGGATCGGCCTGGGCAACGCCTTGCGTCCGTACGAGGGTCACAGCCTCCTTTGAGTCCGGATGGAGCGGTTACGACACAGAACATGACCTTCAAGGTAGCTTCAGAAGGGGGGCTTTACCTTCTCCCAGAACCTGTCACATGCTTCGAATCTGCTTCTTATAACCAAACGCAGACGTTCCAATTATCCAAAAACGCGTCGATCGTGATACTGGACTGGCTGACATCCGGTCGCATGTCGATGGGAGAGGAATGGGCGTTCACTCGGTATTATAGTGCCAATGAGGTCCGGGTTGAGGGGAGGAGAATCGCCAAGGACGTAACACTGCTGGACATGCAGGGGTCTAATTGCCAACGACCGGAGGTTCCCACACGAAAGCTTGGAGATAGATTGGCGCCATATTCTTGTTATGGTATGTTGATACTCTATGGACCTCAAGTTGAGGCGACCATCAAGCGCATTACGGCTTTATATGACGATATCAGAGTATTTAAGGCGAATAGTCCTGCAGATATGGTGTGGTCATTGAGCCACATGACCTCGGCATTGTGTGGAGAAGGGGCGATAGTAAGGATTGCAGGAAAAGAAACCGAAGTGGTGAAGAAATGGTTGAGTCAGATATTAATGGGCCTTGAGGATATAGTTGGAAATGATGTATATAGAAAGGCTTTCGCATGACGCGTGGCCTGGTCTCCTTACTGTAATTTCTTTCTTTTTTTTTTTCTTCCGTCCGGGCAGTATGGTTGCACTCAATTGTCGGCAATCAACGGAACTGCCTACTCGGTAATCACGGCAGTACCGGCAGAAGAACATGTCCTTCGACTCCTTCTACAAGCCAAGAGAGAAAATGGGGTTCCACTAGCCCCCTTTACATACTCCAACCCCAGGTTCTTCGTTATACAGTACGAGATTGTCAATTAGTACACAACTTGCAAAAATCATTTAATTTTAGATTTGTGCGGAATTTCCTCGCAAAGCAGTTTATTATTTTTACAGCTGTAATTTTGTGCCTAGTCTAGCTTAGATCTCTACAGTGTGTTAATGTAGCTCCGGTGCCTCGCCGGATTCTGTAATATTGTATCACACAAGGGGTGACATTGACATTGTCACATTCTCGAGTTTCCTATAAACCCTCATATGTGAACCGGTGTCTTTCCGCAGATCACCCTCGTACACCCGCCCCGTCATGGAGAAGCAGAGCTATCGAGACAAAGCATCCGAGGGAAGCCTGGCTCCGGATCAACTTTACCGCCCAGAGGTCGACACCTCCAACATTAACGAAAGAAAACTCTTACGAAAGATTGATTTTCGTGTCATTCCATGGTTAACCCTTCTCTACTTACTCAACTTCCTCGATAGAGGTAGTATCGGGAATGCAAGGGTTATTTTTATTTCCCGCTTTCCCTTTCATTCCCATCGAACTCACCCACCACCAGCTTTATCATTTTGAGGCGGACATTGGTATCTCGAATAACCAATATCTAATAGCATTAACCGTTTTCTTCTTCCCTTATTCCTTGGTCGAGGTCAGTGATGCGACTTGCCGAATGATCTTATTATCGATTATCCTGCTTAGCCTGCGAGTAACGTTCTTCTTCGAAGACTCCGGCCATCAGTATGGCTTTCTCTCATGATCTTCCTCTGGGGAATCGTCATGGTACCCCGAATTCTATGCAATTCATTCAGTCATTTCTCATTTTTCACCTATCTTAGACCCTGCATGGCGTTATACGCAATTACGGCGGTCTCATCAGTGAGTAATATCATTATCCTAATCCCCCAGCTCTCTCAGCCTTGTCGGCAGCTGTCCGTCTCCTACTCGGTCTATTTGAAGCTGGGTTATATCCTGGCATCGTATTTTACATTTCTAGGTACGACAATCGTTGTTTACACGTTCCACAAGTTCTGAGACACCCTCAGCTGGTACAAACGTTCAGAAATGGGCACCCGTGTCGCATTGTTCTTCTCCTCTGCTACTGTTGCAGGAGCATTCAGTGCGTATCCCTATAAATCCAGTGATCCTGTCTCATTGTCACAGGCGGTCTCCTGGCTTCTGCCATCGCAAATATGGATGGAGTCGGCAATAGACCTGGTTTGTCATACAGCGTCTCACCCCTCGATCGTGCTTGTTAACAACAGCCAGGCTGGGCTTGGATCTTCATTCTTGAAGGTCTTGCTACCGTGATTGCCGCTCTGTTCTCATACTGGGTTATACAAGACTTTCCCGACACAGCAAAGTTTCTTACTGAAGAGGAACGTAAGTTGACCCGTTTCGAGTTTCCCTTACCTGTCTCAAGCTGTTTGACACTTTTTACAGGTGTCTTCGTTATTCGTCGCCTCCAAGACGATGCGCAGTTTAGTGCGGCTGGCGAAAAATTCAATAAACGCTATGTTTACAAAAGCTTGGCGGACTGGAAAACTTGGGTTGCTAGTACGTCCTTTTTAGCTACCTCATATCTCACTTGATGACGTTTCATAGTGGGGATATACATGGGTTTGTGAGTACCATCTTGTTCCGCGTCAAATTCTTTTGTCGCAAACATCGTGCCTGACTAATGTCTCGATCAGCGACGGGCCGTTATATGCGTTTTCTCTGTTCTTACCATCAATCATCAATGAGGTCAGTGACACACGTGTAGCTTGCTTACGTCTCTTTTCTGACTCGGACGACCTGACAGCTAGGTGAAGCGATTTCAGATCTTCTTCATTCAAGGACAAGCGTTCAATAGTGACAAAGGTTACAAGGCCACGCAAGCCAATTTGCTTTCGGTACCCGTATATGCGTGGGGCTGCCTTGTTACATGTGGCGTCGGGATCTTCGGAGACCGCATTGGACGTCGGTATCATATCAACCTGTACGTGACTTGGCTTCTTTGATGGTGCTGTGTTTGTGCTGATAACTCCTATCTGAAGTGCGTTGTTCGGTGTTGGTCAGTCTAAAATATCTCACCCATAGGACCTGTTATATTTATAGCTATCCTTTCAGGTATGGCTGCATACATAATCTTGATTGCCTCTAGAACACCCGCGCTATCGTACTTTGCCGTTTATTTGGCTGTCTCGTGAGTTGATATATCCTAAAAGCTATGTTACTAAAACTGCTTTCGACAGAGCAATATATCCCATTATTCGTAAGTCATGCATATCTCCACTTAATGATTACTGACGTTGGACATCATTAGCGAATTCTGTGTAAGCGTTCTTTATATCGATTGACGCCTTTTTTCTTTTTCTTTTTTTCTTTTTTTGTTCATGAGACTTTTCCAGCGCATGGGTTGCGAGTAACGTCGAAGGATCCTACAAACGTAGCGTTACCCTTGGAATGGCCATCGGTTTTGGGAATATCAATGGGGCAGTGACAGCTAATATCGTAGGTCTTACGTCGTGCTAAAGTTTGCTATAAGGCTTTGACCTTCTTGCAGTATCGCTCAAACGACCGGCCGTGGTATAGCTTAGGCCATGGGATTGTTTTAGCGTACATCGGAATTGGGTTCATATGCACCGTTATATTTGGTACACTTCTCCAGCGCGAAAATGCACGGCGCGACCGGGGTGAACGCGACGAGATTATTGAAGGAATTGACAACAAACTCGCTGACGAAAAAAATGGTCGCTATGAGAGTGTACAAGCAGCACGAGTCGATAAAGGGGATGAATGGAGTGGATTTAGGTATACAATTTAAAATAATGTAACGATTATCATACGAACCAACCTTTAACAAAATGCCTGTGGCAAATCTAGCAAATCGGAAATATCGTATTGTAGTTCATTATTAGACGAAGCACCCTGATAGCAGTTCTTCTAAAGTCTGAGTCTGTCAACTGCTGTCACAGCAGCAACTGGGGACGGGAGAGGTCCATCTACTTCCGGTGGAACCTCAGGTAATGGAGTCGAAGGCGGTGATTTTTGACGGTGGTTCTCGTCAAGCCATTTGTCCATGTCATCCGCTTTCCCAGCAAAAGGTCTCTTACCAAGGAGCTCGATCATATCCTCCCTACGCCATTTGGTATATCAGCGGAACCCTGTTCGCAAAAACTCCACGACCTTACCGAGTAATTACTTCTCTCTCAAGAAGTAGACTAGCAACCTTTATTACATCTTCCCGATGCTTAGTTAAAAGATTTCTTGTTCGTTCATAAGCATCCCTGCAAAACGTGAATATAAGCAATGAGGGACCAGACGAAAACTACATACGTGATCATCCTACGAACTTCTCCATCGAGCAGTTCTGCGGTCTTTTCACTGAAAGGCTTGGTCCACCCTTCTTTGGAACCTTTCTCGCCACCGTAGCTTACAGGACCGACAACATTATTCATTCCATAATTGGCACATGCCTCAAATGCCATGCGAGTAATCTTCTGCAGATCATCCTGAGCACCCGTGGTAATGTTTTCTGGACCAAAAAATATTTCTTCTGATACTCGACCGCCAAGAGTCATACATATCCTGTCTTGCATTTGTGGCGTAGAAAGTAGATAACGATCAGGTGGTAAGTACTGAGACAGCTATCAGGCCCGAAAATAGAGTAAAAAAGAGCCTACTTACCTGAGCATAGCCTAATGCACCAGTGCCTCTGGGAATAATGCTGACTTTAAGTAAGGGATCAGCATGCTCCAAAAACCACCCGCAGATTGCGTGTCCGGCTTCGTGATATGCCACAGTTTTCTTCTCCTCTGGACTTAAGACGCGAGTCTTCCTCTCAAGGCCAACAATGACACGCTCGATGGCGGTGTCAAAGTTGGTGGAGGTAACAAATTCGGAAGAGTTACGAGCAGCATGAAGCGCTGCTTCGTTGCAGACGTTAGCGATGTCAGCACCAGAAAATCCAGGGGTAAGGACGGCGAGCTTTTGCGCGAAGCTACTGACGTCCTTGGACAACTCTTCGGCCAGGCGAAGAGGTGCAAGATGGACCTTATAAATCCCTTTACGACCTGCGACATCGGGTAGATCGATTGCGATGTGTCTGTCAAATCGACCCGGTCGCATGAGTGCAGGATCGAGGACGTCAGGCCGATTGGTTCCAGCTAGCACCACTATATGTTCATCTGTCCCAAAACCATCCATCTCGACTAATAATTGATTAAGAGTGGACTCCCGTTCATCATTTCCACCAAAATTCCCTCCCTTCGCTCGAGACTTCCCAATTGCATCGATTTCATCGACAAAGATGATGCAAGGGGCGTGCTTCTTTGCCGATGCAAAAAGATCGCGTACTCTTGAAGAACCCACACCAACAAACATTTCCACAAATTCGGAACCAGATACAGAAAGGAAAGGAACAGAGGCCTCGCCTGCAGTCGCCTTAGCAATAAGAGTTTTTCCTGTTCCAGGCGGTCCAGAGAGGATAGCACCCCGAGGAATCTTTGCACCCAGTTTCTCATATTTCGATGGTTCTTTAAGGAACTTGACGAATTCCATTATCTCCTCCTTCGCCTCATCCATACCAGCAACATCTTTGAACTTGGTCCTAACTTCTGTGTCTTTGTTGAACAGCTTTGCGCGACTCTTGCCTATACTGAAAATGCCGCCCCCGGCCCCGCTGCTGCCACGTCTTGTCATCCAATATAGGACACCGAGAACAAGAACAGTTGGAGCAAGGTTCATAATCGTGCTGAAAGCGGAGATTTCATCCTGATAAGCGACAGGGATACGTTCGTGGCTTGGGATACCTAGCTCCGCCTGAGCCTCGTCAAGTTTGCGCTCAAAAGCATCTATGCTGCCAATTGAAAAGTAAAATTCTCCTGTCGGTGCACCAGGATATACAGAGTTCGTCGCATTGGGATGAAGTTTGACGCGGACCTTGTGACCGTTCACAACGTTAAGCTTCTCTACGAGACCCTTGTCAAGAAATGCTGTCCTAAATTCTTGCCATGTTATTTCACGAGCCGTTGTACCACTCGCATTGGAGTACGCAAGGTATGCAACGGCAGAAGCAACCATCCATCCCAACTGGTTATTGAACCCGTTGTTGCCTGGTGGGGGTGGGGCTTCATGTTTTGATTTACCTTTCTCTTTCTCAGCGCCTGTTTCGGTTTTTCGTGGAGGATCTTGACTCTTTTGCGAAAATTGCTGCTGGTATTGTTGGAAAAATCCTTCAAGAGCTTTAGGAATATCGGGTTTTTGTGGAGGTGATGATTCGATGTTACTAGGATGGTCCGATGAGTCTTTCTTCTCTGCTGCCTCCTGCGTTCTGGTCACAGACTCGTCGCTCCTCTTCTCCCCCTCCTTTTCCTTTCTCTGTTTTCCCTCCTTAGTCTCCTGGGGATTTTCGGAGGGTGAAACACTGGGTTTGTCAGTGTTCGCCGATAATCTCAGTCTTGAAGAAACAAATGAACGGGTTGCTACCAACGGCGTCTGACGACGAGACACAAGGGCTGCAGCACGGAGAGAGCGAGAGAGCATTGAGGAGGACCGTGAAGACAAGGAAAGAGAGCCAGCCTCGTCTGCTTGAAGAAAAAGTAAGAACTCGGGAGTCGAGACGCGTGTCACGGCGTCGCCGTGCAATTGGTAATCGTAGCACGTGATCCAATGTAATCATCAATGACAAACACAAGTTCGCTATCTCAACAAATCTTGTTTGCGTTCTCTTCCCTTAGGCTCCAACTCAATCATACGCTGAAGAAATGTTGATTGCTAGTTTACATAGGGCGGGGGGAATTCATTTTTTTCCAAAGCCTTGTGATCTTTCGTTCCCTTTGGTGGGGAAAGTTTGGACCACGCTCAGCCCGAGGTGCAGGAGGCTTGTCACATGCTTCCCCAAGAATTTCCATGAACAATTTATACCGAGATCTCATGCTTTAACAAAACTTTCGTTCTATAATTCCCAATAGGTCTGTTTACCCGGAATTGAACCCTTCATGTCAGGAGGGACTCGGATATCTTACCTTTCTAGGGTTCAATGCAAAATACTTGACGGCCTCACCCTGTATGTTTAAAGTTTGACTAGCCAGCGCGTAATCGAGCTAAAGTATGTGATCTTGTGTCTAAACTAATGGGGTCAGGTATAGTTGAGCGCGAATACAACGGCACGTCACGCTCGGCCCTTCTTTTCACATTTACCTTTCTGCCTCGACTACGAGCGAACCAGTCAAGACGGATTCATAATTCGTTTATAAGCAACTCCGTACTTGCAGTCATTAGCTTCACCTGAGGCGAGGCTTTCTATGAGGTGACTGAGTTTGAAGCTTACTAGATGCCCTCACACGATTACACCCCTCAAATTCATCACGCGGTCTGAGGGTTTATGTACTGGCAACGATCGGCTGAACGAGGGGCCATGCTGGAACCAACCCTTGACAGACTTATCTTTCAAGTTCTACGCCTGCACTAACCTGAAATCTCCCACAGGATGGAATATGGCCGATAGAATGTTATCCACGCGCTCTGTAAGGAAATTCGAGCAAACAATCGAGAATCTCAGTTTCGTTAGACTAGACAGTGGCTGACATTTGAGTTTTATATTACACAAGTTGAGAGGAGGCCAAACTTGTATGTAGACGTCGATCGAGATGGTCTGTCCATAACAAACCACTTTTGGACTCGGAATCAGCGATCGTTTTCTCCGATTAGGATGGAACCAATTCCAAAACGATGGCGAGAGTCATAGTAGACAGGAACCAGCGTGCTAACTGCTAATACGAGCACAGGCTATCAGCAATCGTTCATCAAAATCACGTTGACGCTCGAGCTCTACACAGATCAACTTATATTTTCTTGAGATATGGCAATGTCCTTGTATGTCCACTGAATTAACCACATCACTCTTGGACCTCAAAAGTGCAGCAAAATTGATCTCTGTCAAGTAAGATTAGACCTTTCCCATCTGGCGCCCATCTAATGTCCCTAGTTTCAAATTTCTCTGGGAACGTGTTAATACCAACTGATAAGGTACACTTTGGTGACGCTTACTTGCTGGAACACCTATACACTCCGCCACCTCCTCCTCGCCATTCTCACCTATCCACTCACTACTCCATATATACAGGCTTGAATTTCCGCAACATAAGGCTAGGCTGCCTTTGCGCGTAGGGTTCCAGCGCACGTGCTGTACTGGTTGGGTGTGGATTAGGATAGTCCTTAGTTTGGGAGCGAAATTTTGTGAAGTAGGTGGAAAATCAAAGATATGGACTACTGCCGGTGTAGTTTCTAGTAAAGGTCGTAAGTCGAAGTTCGACGTATGGGCAAGTAGTGCCGACCGAATCGAACACAGAGTAAACTTCCATCCAAGTTCCATTCCATCTGCGCCGTTCCGCTCTTTGGATTCGCTTTAGTTGTATCGGCGCGTGTGAGAGAGAGTGTTTGAGAACCTTGTAGTCGTTCGTCTGGTATAGAGTATTAGAATATAGTGGGAAGATAATGACTGTTCTATACATGAGAGGAAACCGCGGCCCTCGGTACTCTCAAGCCACTTCGAGGGTTCACGCCAGACAACCTGTTAGCGAGAGAATTTATAGCCTGTACAACGAACAGTAATGGCCGTACCGTATTGCTTGGAACTCTACTGGAAAGTTCAAAAGTCACAACTGGAGTCCAACTCAAGTTATCCAGGACATGAATCTGCCGATGTTTTCTTTCTTCTAATGTGGTAAACTCTGCCGCAGATTGAAACGTGCCTTGTCATCCCAACCACCCAGGGCTAGGAAAACTCCGTTCGGATGCCAAGCGACACATCTTATACCAAGACCTGGATCGTGTTCTGGGGAGAACGTAGCTAATTTGCTACCGGAAAGGCTCAGAATATAGAGCTTATACTATTAACAATGCGTTAATCTCTGAAAGTAGAAAACGCAGTTACTGACCTCTAAATGGCCTTCCCAGACGGCCAAATAGCTTCCAGTTGGTGATAGGGCTAAAGATGAAACACAGGTGGTCGGTAATGGGAAATGCTATAGATAATAATTAATTAACCTCGATGGACAGTGCAGCTCGAACATACCCTGACGAGCTTATAAGCATTTGAAGCGTCATAGAGTCCCAAAGTTTCTTTAGATTTGTGACGTTCTGCTAAGAGGAAATATCGTCCATCCGAGCGAAAGGTATATCCTGCTCATGTTAAACGAGATCATAGCTTAGGTAGATGCAGGCTGTACCTCTGTCTGGATGAACAGGGAACTGCATGTAAGTGGCAGCTCCTGTGACTAATGACCATAACGTTACACGCAACTAATTTTGGAGTTCATCCGTGGAAATTGAATAAAAGTTGATGACTACTTACCCCCCATTCTGAGAAGCAAAGAACTGTCCGCCCATCTGGGGCCCATTCCGCTTTCACTAGACCTGCTCAGATTAGGTTGACATTCAGGAGAAATTTCAGTCTATGGTGGTTACCTTCTGCACCACAATCGATACGGCCGTTCCATTCTTCGTCGCGCAGCTGTCGTAGATATACGACTCCGCGTTTGGAACATGCTGCAAGAATATACTCCGAATCACAAGACCAACCCACATGAGATATCCAGGATTCCTGTGAAGAATTGACATTTGATGTATTGGACTTTGATTTCAGAGTTGAGAGGGAAGCATGTGCAGGCGATGGTGGCTCATTAAGAAGCCATGTTCGGGTGATCTGGAGGGTATCTGTGCGTCTTACAATGACTCTGTCTTGTACAGCAGTCAGTATGAAATGTGCACCTGGGCTGAAAGTAACTAATGAGGACGATTGTTTGTAAATTTCTGTAAAGTCCATGGAGGACAATAAAAAGTGTTCAATGGAAACGGAAGAGCACGCATGTGACCCTGAACGTGACCCACTCTTCCAGTTCCGTAGGCGATACGTTCTCACCGCACGGCAAAGACTTGTAGCCAGCTCCCCGGAAAAATGACTACCCGAACCTCAAAAATGTCACCGAAATGGTGTTCATGTGGAACTTAATGTCTAATCTTCCCAATGGCTCAGATTCGACTGTCTCTCCTCCCGGCATCAGTACTATACAACACAGTGGCAAAGAACAGATCGTTGATCCGTACTTGGTCACATTTGATGACCCCGATCCACAGAATCCTAAGGTTCGCATTGCTTGTGACTTGGCTGCTGCTTGCTCACTGACCCCATTAGAATTGGCCTACACTACGAAAATGGTATCTTACGATGGCGAGCGGAATCCTTGTTCTTAACGCGTTAATATTTCCGGCCATTCTATCATTTATCTATCATCTAACTTTACAGACTGTCAGGACATTTGCAAGCTCTTCACGTACGCCTTTCGCTCATGCTCGACCGTTGAGGCTCATACGGAGTGTCAGCCGCTGGTATTGTACAAGCTCTAATGAGCGATATCCATATGTCGCGAATAGCCGCTACTCTTGCGATTTCGCTATTTGTAGCAGGATATTGCGTTGGGTATATCTACTTCTGCGCAGTTTCCACGAAAACTCAGCGTTGCTTTAGGCCGTTATTATGGGCTCCACTTTCGGAGCAGTACGGTCGTAGACCAGTTTTCATATACACTTTCATATTCTACACTGTGAGTTCACTGTGATTTCAGAGCGCTTTTTTGTGGTTCCACGAAAGAGCAGATCTTCCAAATTGGTGCAGCATTAGCGCACAATACCGGATCCATGCTCGCGTTCCGTTTTCTCGGCGGGATGTTTGCCGCTGCCCCTCTATCAAATTCCGGGTTCGTAAGCATGTTTAAAATATCACGATTTCTGATGTTCAACTGAGCATTTTTACCAGTGCATTGATATCTGACATTTGGGATGCCGGTGCTAGGGGGAAAGCCATGGCAATTTTCACCGTGGCACCATTTGCTGGTCCCGCCTTAGGCCCTACGGTAGCAGGATATCTCGGAGAACGCATATCATGGAGGTGGCTGTTCTGGATTTTGGCCATATTTGTATGGACCTCGTATACAAATTTTGCACCCCTATGACCCTAAACTCAGGCTGGGATCTGTTGCATGATGATTGTGGTATCGATGCCAGAGACGTATGCGTAAGCATTAATGCCTTTCGCTGACCTATATACATTCACTAGTTGTATTATAAGCCCCGTTATCCTTGTACGGAAAGCACAAGCGAAAAGAAAAAAATCCGGCAATGATCGCTTCTATGCACCAATGGAAAAAGACGTAATGACGATATTACAACGAGTGGAAAGCGTACTCGCACGGCCATTTGTCATTTTTTTCCAGGAACCTATGCTCATCGCGCTTACTCTTTACATAAGTGTGCGTCATTCAATCGTCTGGAGCAGCTATCTTGTGTACTCACTCTGAGACGAAGTTCGTCTATGGTTGCCTCTACCTTTTATTCCAGGCGTATCCCGTCGTTTTTACGCAAGGTCATCATTTCGGCCCAGGGGTCTCTGGTCTCATGTTTCTCCCCATCCCTTTGGGTGGAACTGTTGCTGTGATTCTTGTACGTGACCTCCGCTAGACTTTCTTTGCGCCGATTAATCTACCTACGCAGTATGTATTGATATTTAACCCGAAGTACGAAAGAGAAGTCAAAAAATGCGCTCCTCGTCCTGTTCAACCAGAGTTCCGTTTGGATATAGCCATGATTGCCGGGCCACTTTTCGCAGCATCTTTTTTTTGGTTCGCGTATGTTTAGTTTTCGACCTCTCGCTTGCTTCACCCACTTAAAACCTGCACAGCTGGACATCATATCCAAGTATATCTTTCTGGGTGCCAATGATGTCTGGAGCTCTCATGGGATTTGCTATTAGCTGGATATTTGTTCTTACCTTCTTTTATCTTTGGTTTGCTACAGCTCATTTTTATTGTAGCTCGGTCTGCTGAACTACATCGTCGATGCTTATATTCCTGTGGCTGCTTCGGCTTTGGCTTCTAACACCGTGATTCGTAGCCTCTGTGGAGCTGCGTTCCCTGTACGGCTTCATCACCATCGTCTTTTACGGTACTGATTTTATCGCAAGCTGTTCACAACGAAAATGTATGCCTCTCTCGGAGCACCGTGGGCATCATCTCTCGTTGGCTTCGTAGCAGTGGCTATGGTACCCATACCCCTAATACTAAAAAGGTGAGGCAACCTTGATTTGAAGTATGGTAATATCCTACCACCGTTATCCAAAGATATGGGCCTGCACTACGTCGAAGATCGAAATACGCCCCGAGTGTCGTGGTCCCGCCAATGACAGCCTGAATTTATGCGCACGGTAAGTGAGCTGTTACAGGTGGCGCTTCTAGACAGCGTTTTGGACGAGCTTAAACGGCTTGCTTGTATTGTACTCAAACCACTTTACGTACGGTGCTCTTGATAATGACAATTTCGTATATCTCCAGCAACATGAGAATATTTACAAGTGTTTGCCAGTAGCATCATCTTCTGCGTGAAGCTTAAATGTTGAACGTTGAACAGTGGTCGAATCAAGGCTCCTATCCAAACATATCATCATGCCGCCTATGGCATTCAATGGAGTGGTTACCAAAGCCGGCTTCATGGATAAAACAGTTACGGTGACGGTATCTAGGTGGGTTTTACACAGGTTAACCGGCAAGGTGAGTTCGACGGTGGTTTTAGCTGATATATCAATTCTCACTCTGGGCGCAGCGCATAGAACGTAGCAAAAAATATCTCGTGCATGACGAGAAAAACCGTTTGTTAGCTATGGCATGTGTCACGTTCACGTCTGACTTCACATAGAACTACGCAAGGACGATTTCATCACCATTCGCAACTGCCCTCCAATATCTGCTTTAAAGCGGTTCAGACTTGACAAAATCTTAAAGAGTCCGACGGCTGAGCGCGACATAGCCCGTACACATGTGCAGGAAACTTTGAAAGTCATCAGCAACGCATAAACTTTATCACTTGGCCTGTTTGGCATACAACATCCTCAGGCAAAGGCGACGGCTATGAAGGGCTTACATGACCTGCTGGGTCATTCGTGTCGTTCGTCTTATGTAGTAATGGCATGAGAAGGGCTGCTGCTACTAGCCGGTGCTTGCTGTGCCTGTAATTGCTGTAGAGCGGTTTGGATCTCCACGAGCTGCGCGTAAATGCTGTATGTTGATAACACTTTTAATATCATGCACGTTACATACCTCGGTTTTCTTTTTCTCCTGTTTGCTTTCTATGTCCTTGAGTTGGGCTTCAACGCGATTACTATGGGACGATGAGTGACCCAATTTCTGGGAAAGAGACAGCACCAACATCTCGCTGCGAATGAAATCGAGTCGAGTTTCAACATTGCTCTTTGCTTCCGCATGATCTTGTTTCACCAGTACCGGGCCTATCAGCTTGAAAACCCTGTTTCCGGGTGCTAAAACACCAAACTCCTGTAGAAAAAGACTTAGCGACGGCTTGAAAGGAAGCCTACTCCTCTTCACCTTTTTTACAAGCTCGTTTTCTGATAGTTGAGCGTCAAGCTTCTGTCGTGCTTCAATTACATTCGATGCACCCCTCTGCAGTTCCTGATATTCGGTGGATACCCTGTGAAATTGTGCTTGAAGGGACTCAGACATCTTAGTGTATCGAGATGAATTGAGGATGGAACTCGTTTGTTTGTCATCGTGGCCTTAGACATTCTTAATTCTCCAAGTATCGGTCTTTTTTGCTACATGTAATCTAGGGGATCTAAGCAATCTAGGATCTGCGTAACTGTATACAGGCTATGCACATGGTCCAATAGTAAAAGGTTGTAATGGCCAAAGATTGGCAGTATTGTCTGAGGGGTTTACGATTTACATACGGCGTTGGCGTTCGGTTCCAACTAACCAGAAAGTCAGTAAGTCAACCTGTTAGTCACGGCTGGAGAGCGTACTGGCTTGTTGACGCCTATATTCTCGCAACTCCTTCGTCCTGTCGGGTCCCGTCACTTTACCCCATCCTGCCAAAGGAAGAACTAAAGCTGTGGCATTATCTTCCCCACCTAGTTCTTGAGCGAAGGTGAGTATAGATTCGGCTGCGCTTTTGGGATCCTTTGCACCACGGGCAAGATCAACGACTTCTTCGTCCGAGAGCATCGAAGTAATGCCATCCGAGACAAAAATCAAGTAAGCCCAATCATCACCTATGGACTTCATGTGAACCAAGTAAAAGGTAGCCAGGATAAGATTATACCTTTCAGAAGTTTTGATGTAACTTGCGGTTCGGGTGTCACGCCAAACTTCTTATACCGAAGATCTCCCAGACTGGAGGAATAAGTTAAAGCATGTGTAAGAAATATCGTTGGACTACACACCACCGGGTGTTCGACAAGGCTCCCATCCATCTGTCCGCATTTAGCACAGGATTCTGATAGTTTATAAACAAGACACTTGCCTGGATTCGCCAAATGAGTCTGTTATAAGCGACGATCCCATCATACGACGGAGTCGTATACTCTCAATGTGTGCGTCAGCGTGATGGTTTTCTGTCATTGGAACCACTTTGCCGCCACCAGTCGAGCAGAGAAGTACTCGTGTGTCCCTGCGTTATTTAGATTTAAGGTACCAACGGAATGCGGATTTAACCCACCCGCAATGAGCCACGGTAACTGAAAGTGACCGAGCAGAAAAAAAAGGAGCCGCTGGCGCATCAAGGGAATGTAAAATTGCAACAGAGGCAGTGGCTCCGCATGTTTGAGAAACCTTATCCGTTGATAAGTTTCTGTCCACCTTTCACGAATTCGAATTCAGTAGCTAGGGAGAAAGTGTCTGGAGATCACCTCAAAAAAAGCTTCCGTGGCACGAGCCTCGAGATCTAGAGGGGGAGTGTTTTCAACACCATGTATCCACGGTGCCAATGCGCCGCCTCTGAAGCGTTTGAAGTATCCACCCAACTCTTTTGTCCAAGCGAATAGCTCCGGTATGGCCACTTTATTGGCCGATTCAAAAATTCCGTGAAATTCTTGCCGCAGGTATTGAGAAACAGCAGAACCTCCATGCCTAGAATCATGAGCATACCGTTTCACAATTTCTGAGGGAAGCAAAAAAGTATTACCCATCATATATGCCTACGAAGAGGACCTGCCCAGAAAGGGGATCACCTACCATCTTAGGGTCCCAGTCGACTCCATGTGCCTTTTTGACACTGATCCGGAGCTCCTCAGGATCTAAAGCCAAGGTAGCAAAGCCATAGAAATCTTCTTGGTGACTAGAAATTGATGGGGTGAAAGTCACTGTTATGATCGCAGAGAGACCTACCTCCTGTTACCGCGAGAGTTCGCTATGCCAATAACTTTTGGTGAAACCAATGGGACTCTGACCACGCCGCCTAGCGCTTAAGTTAGCACTAGCACATTGCGGTGAAAGACTGGAATATACAGGCCTTGGGTAGCAAAGCGAACGTAATCATGGTAGTTCTTTGCCAAGTTCTTTGGGACTGAACGAAGCCTACAAGGCTGCAGTAGTCTGAGGGCCATTCACAGCGCAGTCGCAGGTGGCATCCCACTGAGAGAGCTGTATAAGTAAGTGGAGAACTTCCAAGTGAGTGGACCCCAGCCAGTGGTGTGTCCGGTTATCAACAAATTGACAACACTCACCTGACATCTTTCATGTTCGCAGCCTCGCAATATTAGTATTGCTCTCTGTACATAAGTGGGGCAGCGCTAAGCGGATAACTATTCTCGCTCATTTATTAGCGGCAACCCCACTTAAGAGATGGGCGGGAATCAGTCTTTGCCCAAAATAACTGCTCAAGATCGGGCTATTTTAGAGTGCGTACAGTATAACGACTCTCAATCCTTAACTGAGACCTCCCCTAGCCTCAAACTCCAACGGGACAAGTTACGACAGTATCGGAAAAAGGTAAATTGTTGTCTAACCGTAACTCGATGATATCCACGTCTCCAAAGATACAAGCTATTCTCGATAGAGAACAGGCGATTGCAAGAACTCACCTAGCTGCTAATCAAAAGGACCGCGCTGTTATCGCGTTGCGGCGTCGAAAATACCAAGAAAGCTTAATGACGAAAACCGATGCACAGTTAGAGAACTTGGAGCAGTTGGTATGCGAATACCATACTTCTTCGCGGCTATCTAAACAATATACAGGTTTCCACGATAGAGTTTTCCCTGGTAGAGGTGTCAGTCCTTCATGGGATAAAGCAGGGCAACGAAATTCTCAAGGAAATACACAAAGAGATGAACATTGAGTCTGTAGAGAAACTGCTAGAAGAGACTACTGAAGCAAGAGAGTATCAAAAAGTAAGCTCTACCCCATTGTCAGGCTAAAGTGACAACGTACGGTTCATAGGAAATTGGAGAGATGTTGGTAAACACATTAACTCTTGACGAGGAAGACGCCGTACAAGTTGAGCTGATAAAACTGCAAGCTGAACAGGTGAATCGTTTGAAGGCTGTTCGGCCCTCGCTAACCATAAGTTACGCTTCCAGGATGCTGAACTGCCGCGAATTCTCGAGTTGCCCACAGCTCCCAAGGGGCCGATTATCCAAGAACCAGAGCTCGAAAATCCGGAGAGGGCGAAAGTTCTGGTGGCTACTTGACCCCCACCAATTCTCTCAGGAGCAGGGTACATAACAACAGGATGCATAAGACTATAAGTATTGCACGGGACCAATATACATGTACAATGTATCATTAATGAACTGAATTAATATGGGACTGATTTTCACCATCCCTCGAAATCTCCAAATCCTATCTTCCTTTTCTTCTTGGAGTCACTTGTTACAAGGGGATCATTGACCATGGCTCCTTGGGGCCGTTTGAGGTTCAAATATTTTCCAATAGCTCCACCAGCCTTTTCTGGAACTGCCGTAGGTTTTTCTGTTCCGACTTTGACACCAAACCAGTTCATGTCATCGGGCTCCTTTTTGTCCGCTGTTGCAGCTTCGTTCTCCTGGAGAGATTGTGCTCTTTTAGCTAGTTTATTAGACAAGCGCTGCTTGTACTCGTCGAAGGGATCCTGATAGCTATGCCGCCAGACTCGTCAGTCTGGTTGAGCAAACTCGAAACAGCGGACTCACATCACGACTTCCGTTACTCGCACATTCTTCGCTGGTCGTTCCGAACCAGGTTTGAGCGGGAGTTTTTCTAGCAAATCCAATACGTCTTCGCCACCGACGAGCTTCCCAAATACTGTGTGCTTCTTATCAAGATGGGGTGTTGCTTTGAAAGTAAAATAGAACTGGGATCTAGAAATGTATCAATGCTGGATACTCGCAGGGATTACCGTTGATACCGCGTACCCATTAGTGGCGGCCCCTTTATTTGCCATGGCGAGCATTCCCCGGCTGTCATGCTTAGCAGCTCCTTTTAAATCATATTCGTCTCTGAATGGAGTACCCCAATGCGATTCACCACCTGTTCCGGTCCCCGTGGGGTCCCCAGTCTGTATCTAACTCGGATGAGCACAAGCGGCCACCCACGAGCAGCGGAAATTCCTACCATGAAACCTGGTACCAGTCGGTGAAATAGACAATCGTTATATTTGCCTGCCTTTGCTAACATCAAGAAATTATAGCAAGTTTTTGGTGCCTAGTTTGCTGCTGTCAGAAAATTGACAGCGTCTAGAGGCAAAACTTACTTTCTCGCAAAACAACTCAACATTCAGGCTTCCACCGCCCAGGCTTGTGACAAGACGGACATATGCACGGCGCTTGCCAATGTCTTTTTCCTTTCCTTTCCCCTTGGGAGGGTTAGAGATACTTTCAAACATGAGCTCTTCCTACAATAGCCGTTAAATGTTGTTAAAATAGCGGAGTGTTAGTCAGACCTCATCCCATAAGAGTCTTGAGTTCCCAGACTGTGGTTCCACCGAGGTTGAGGTAAGCGAAGCACCAATGTTTCCGGTTGAATAAGGTGATATGTTCCCTTTTTAAAGTCTAAGTCTACCGTGGAATCCTTACGAATGGACTTACAAGGCACGGCGGCTTTAGTCTTCGCAGTAACCACATCCTTTTGTGGAGCGGGCTTGTCTCCTGTGTCTTTGGGTTGCCCTGATTTCAAGGCTACAGTCGACTTTGTGGCGGTATCAATATGTTGAGAGACTTCAGGTAAACCATGAGGGTTTTGGAGCGTTACGACATCTGACCTGTTATTCAGTTAATTCCTAGGTTACTCGAGATTGTAGCATAAAACGAACTTTTTGAAGGGTACATCGTTAACTAGGTCTCTTCCATCCTTGATGCTCTCCGCTAGAAACACATTTCCCGTGGTAGCGATAGCTACAATATGGGAATGCTCACTGAAAGGCTTGAAGGAAATAGGGTCGTGAATTTCCCCGGAAGCTTCTTTACGAGAGTAATGAAGGGTTATAAGATCTGTAGGCGTAAGTGGCTCTTGAGTAATGGGATGTGTATTATTGTGCTGTCTGAAAGACCGTTGAGAGAAACATGGTGAATAAAAACTGATCACTTTACTTGAGCCAGGGAATGATATTTACCAGGTCAAATACATGACCTGTACCATCCTTATTGCGTGCGCAAACTGGGTGGGCAAAGGGCTGGAAAGTAAGTGCGCAGCAGTCGAAAGGGGTCCTAGCACCAGGATGTGGTGCTTGTGCCTTGCTGGTATAAAATGTGAGTTAGGATTCAAAGGATATGCAAAGACATACGCTTTAAAGCCAGCCGATGCAGAATGTGAACCAAAGGCACCTGTGTGCTCCGCATGGGTGATGTAGAGTTTGTCTGAATTGCCGTGGCCCATTTACGATAAAAGTCAAATAACAAAGGTCAGTTGTGGCTGTGCACCCTCTTATGATTCTACGTGCAGCCGCGCGACAAAAATCCTTGCCGCTGCTAGATTTTCTGGTGCCTTCTCTCCTGACGAGGACGACTGCTACGACTACGTTTCACTTGAAGAAAACTCCAATCTCTCTCATCTCTAATGATCCTGCAGCTCCCGACTCAGCTGAGAGGGCAAAAGCAAAGCCTACGCTTGTGCATGTTAAAAGCGGCCTATCGGATTCCCAAGTTCTACAATTTAACAAAGCTATCGCTGAGCTTAAGTTAGCTTCAAGGACCAGGCGTGTTAATACCATTATCCACGTCTGGAGCTATCTTGAACAGAATGATCTGCTTCATTTCCTGCCACCATCCCAAATCGGCATTATTTCTAGGATAGTCGCCGAAGGTTTAGCTTCTGGACCATCCGGTTCACATGATATGACTGCTCTAGAGGGCATAGCGCTTCAAACGGCAGTCAAACGCTCCACAGATGCCTTGAATAGCATCTTAGTACTACACCTCAAACAGAATAATGCAGGCGCCGTCATTGGCTTGTACGAAAGGTTCATGGGACTCCTTGGGGAGGATGAAGTATGGGAAGAGCCACGGTATACGGAGGATATGAATCTAAGAACCAACCGCTTACCCTCCGACGGACATGATCAGCGCCGTCGACTTCCTTTCATACCAGGACGCGTCGAGCTTCTCCTGGCTGTCACCGCGGCATATGCAGAGCAGGACGCTTTTCAAGACGCGCTAAGGACGTGCCTTAATACCGCTGTCCGTTTTCATCACCATGCTACGCAGTCGTTTCTCAAAAAGCTTCAACACAAGCCAGAGCTTCAGACTAAACTTTCATTCTACGTTAAGCGTCTTGATATCGCACGACTAGTAGCTCGACCACCGTCTCTCTCTAAACACATTATGGACCTATCAAATGCACCTTCGATCAAACTTCTCGAGAGCCTATATCAATCTGTACTCGCTGGACTGTCCGGACCAGACGCATACCTGGCAGTTGATCCATCAAGAATCACGCCCGCTAAATCGGTGGCCGTGACCGAAGCCTGTTGGACATCATTTCTAACCGCATTTCTGAAACGTCGGCGACGTGATTTGGCTTCCAAGATGTGGATGGACATGTCGAAATTGCATTACACACCCGGTGTTTCCCTCTGGACCGCCGTTATCGATTCTTACGATTCTATTGGTGCTGTAGACGAAGCTGTAGGGGCTTGGAATATGATGAAATCTCAGGGTATCAAACCTGACGTTCTTTCATATCGAGCGCTCATCTCCAGCTTTTTTAATGGCCGAAGAGTTGATGAAGCCATGCAATGTTTTCGGGCTTTCCAGAAATTACCCTCAGAGGATCCCACTAAAACATTATCTGTATACAACACTGTATTTCGTGGACTCCTTTCTCGCAATTCGGAGGACGAAGCATACGCTCTTCTCCAGACGATGGAATCAGAAGGCCCGGCGCCTGATCTCGTCTCCTACAATACTTTCTTGGCTTATCATGGTCGACGGGGAAATTTCAAGGCATTAGCAAGCCTCGTTAGTAGAATGGCTGCGGTCAAGCTTATAGGAGACGTTTTCACATTTTCAACTATCCTGTCTGCCTTACTCAAGGCAGGTCGAGACGACGCACCCGACCTTATTATCAATATTATGAGAAAGAATGGCGTCGAGCCTAACGTCGGCATTTACAGCTCGATAATTGATCACCAGATGCAAGAGGGGAGTGAGGAGAGCCTGGCCGCCGTTATGCGCATGTTACATTGGATGGAACAAGATGCCCACACCAAGCCGAACAATGTCACCTATACCTCTGTTTTGGCTGGATTGTGTCGCGGCAAGTTATCGCCCGAGAAGGAAGACGAGTATATCAAAGATATACATGAACGCATGCGTAAGCATGGCACAGAGCTCAACTTGCCAACGTACCATATACTGATTCGAGCCTGTTTGAACGATCCGCGACCACAAGGGCTCGCTCGCGCTCTCGGATATTATCAGGAATTGCGTCGGAGGAAATTCTTGCCTACCCATGACACTTGGTATATATTATTGCACGGTCTATTCATGAGGCATGATTGGGAGGTTGCCGAAGACCTTGTTAATGATATGCATGTCTCGGGACACGTCCCCTCGGGTCCTATGAAGGATTTGATTGGCAAAATTAGACGTCAAGTAGGCACGTAATGTATACAGTCTGCCGTAGTAGTTTTATTTAGTGAAGTCTATTGCGAAGCTGAGCGCTGTGCTGTGGCGGTTACAGCTGAGAACTGACAAAGAAAGCTGGCCTCTTAAATTCTCAATTACTCTGCGACCCGAAAAAGAAAGATTTGCCCAGTCCAACCCGAAGATAACGCGCATAAGCTGTTAGGATCTCGCGTGGAATACTTGTCATAAATGATTGGGCGAAGCAACTGACCCCATTGACTCCAACGCCTTCCAAGCCATTTACCAAAGAATGGCAGGATGACGACTGAGACCAACATTTGTAATTCTTGTAGGCTTTCTTCCCACTCTTTCTGGGCTAAGATGTATTCTTCATCGTCAGTGTCGTAAGAAGAGGTGGCTGAAGTGGCATCGTCGAGTGAGGCGTCTGAGTTGGGCATGTTGAGTAGATAGAGATGTTGTTTGGCGTCGGTTTGGGATACTCCACTTGCCGATCAGCCCTAACGTTAAACCTTGTCTACAACGTTCGTCCTCTTCGCTTCCTCAATTATCGTGTCAACCACTCCGCCCATGCAGTATGGTAGACACTCGCATTCCGCCGCGTCGAAAGCTCGTGGGTCAAAGATTGCTCTATGCCATATCTGTCTTCGCCAGTCTCGGTGTCTTTCTGGTGCGTCAGCTTTCAATCCCGTTCAACTCGGCTCTAACATATAGCAGTTTGGCTATGACCAAGGGTATGCACTTCGATGGGTCTCTCTATATAGAACTCACGCCAGTGTTTTAGTGTCATGAGTGGGATTATTACTGGTCCCTACTTCAAGAAGTACTTCAACTACCCAAAGCCTCTAGCTCTGGGGTCCATGGTCGCTGTATTAGAGATAGGCGCCTTCAGTATGCGTAACTAAATTCTTTACCTGTGCGCACGATATAATACCATTGCAGTTACGTCTGTTGCCGCTGGCCGGGTCGGAGATGTAATTGGTCGTAAAGGGACCCTATTTGTCGGAGCTGTCGTTTTCACAGTTGGTGGAGCTATCCAGACCTTTACGACAGGTTTCTGGACAATGATAATCGGTCGTTTTGTTAGTGGGTTTGGCGTTGGCCTTCTCTCGTAGGTGATATTGCTGAGAGAATTATTTGCCATCTTTAACGGGGCGCTAGGACTATTGTTCCGATATACCAGAGTGAAATATCCCCTCCAAACCATGTGAGCCGAGTCCTCGCTTTATGCTTCACTTTTAACCCATCCATGGTTAGCGCGGCGCATTGGCATGCATGGAATTTACTCTCAACATTATCGGTTATTCCTCCTCTGTGGTAGGCCTTTCGTCTACTGAACTTGACAATCGTGCTTGACGTTTCTACTAGTGGACCGACTACTTTTGCTCGTTTATCGAATCTGACCTTGCATGGCGAATACCTTTATTTATTCAATGCGTAATTGGTACCATCTTAGCAGCAGGGTCCCTTTTGATGCCAGAAAGTCCAAGGTAGTGACTACAATCTTGCTCAGGATCTATACTCACTCACATATTGTAGATGGCTTATCGATACTGACCAAGATGTTATGGGGATGCGAGTGCTTGCAGATCTGCATGGCGGTGATTTAGACGATCCGACAGCTGTTGCCGAGTTCAACGAAATCAAGGATAAGGTACGAGAGGAGGTAGGTATACAAATTTCCTCCATGGCATGTTTTTGTTAAAAGCCTAACCCGCGGAAAGAAGGCGAGTGGAGAAGGTCGCTCATACGCCACAATGTGGAGGAAGTATAAACGTCGCGTATTACTTGCAATGTCCTCTCAAGCTTTTGCTCAACTTGTTTGTAATTTCATTACCTCATACTATACGTACTAAAGAAATTTGCTGCAGAATGGAATCAATGGTGCGATCTCCACAAATGATTAGGCGATGCTAGGTGATACTCATTTCCAGCCACTCAGTAATCTCATACTACGCTCGTACGTTGCTTATATCTATCTCTGCGGCATATCAATCTAACAAAAACTCAGCACGAGTTTTCGAAGGTGAGTTGATCGAAACCAGTTGCAGCCTAAGCTTACTCCTACGGTCAATAGAGGCCGGTTGGATCGGGAGACAGGCTATCCTGATGACTGGTTTTAATTCCATCATTTATGTTCTCAGTACACTGCCTCCGTAAATTTTTTGCACATGGCGATATTCGCGCACTAAGTCAGTTTTTCCTGTGACAGCTGGTATCTAGTGGATCGATGGGGGCGGCGTACGATCTTGCTCTCCGGCGCAGTTATAGTACGTTTTTCGTCATGTCTACTGCGTTGTGCAGCACAAAAATGATATTTCTTAGATGTGCATGGCACTGGTAGCGACCGGCTGGTGGATGGCTATCGATGTGCCGCGTACACCAAATGCAGTTGTTATATGTGTGATCATTTTCAACGCTGCTTTCGGTTACAGGTTCGTTGAAATAATTGTTTTAACGTAATTTCTGCTCACCAATCAACTTCAGTTGGGGTCCTGTACCATGGCTATACCCCCCAGAGGTACTTTACCTTTCCTTTTTAGAAGGTACATTAGAAGACCAGTTTTTTGTCAGATCATGCCCTTGTCAGTACGTGCAAAGGGCGTTTCTCTCTCGACTGCTACCAATTGGTTCTTCAATTTTATTGTTGGAGAATTGACGCCCTATCTGCAAGAACTTATGGAGTGGCGGCTTTATCCTATGCACGGCTTCTTTTGCGCCTGCAGTTTCGTACTGGGTATGTCACCAGTCTAAGAGCGCAAAGCTCAGCAATTATTGCGGTATTCATTTTTACCCCGCCTCTTAGTTTATTTCTGTGAGCGTCAAAGACTATTCTTGGGACTGATATTGACAAATTGCGAAAAGTATACCCAGAAACCAAAGGCGTCCCTCTCGAGGAGATGGATGTCGTGTTTGGCGAAGGTACGTAATTCGCGTTAATAGTCACAAGCACCGCCTGATTTGCTCGTGGAAGACGCACGAGAAGAACAATTCGATAACTCCTCGGAGAGAGCCTCTCTGGTATCAAATACGCTTCCCACACAACGTAGGACTACGCGTCGACATAGCGATGGATCGAAAAGTTTCGGATGGTTAAGTAGACTGCTCAATCCCAGCGGAAGCCGATCACGCTATCAGCCAATAACCTCGACAGAGGAATAGAGGACTCAGCCAGTGATTTGTAAAGCTACTCTTACATCTTTAATAATAGCTTGCATATTCGAATAATGCGATCATGTAATTCAATTGCAAGTACAGTACCTGCGGTCCTGCGCACTGTTTTAATTACACGTGACCCATGAAAACTTTTTTCTCTACTCTGACGCGGTTTTGCTACGAAAGGGCGTTCAGAACTCCGTATGACTACAATCTCATACGTGCTCGTCTTGTGCACGATGCTGTGGTCCCGGTAGACAAAGTTTCCCGGGCTGACATTGACGCGGTATCAAAGGCGACATTCGATGCGATCGGCATACATTCGCCTATTGCAGCTTCCTTGCGCACTGCCTTTCCAAATGTGAAGCGTCCGACGACGACGCAAGCTGAATTTATTCCAGCTGTTCTGTCTGGCAAGGACGTACTTCTCAAGGATGTCACTGGCTCAGGAAAGTACGGTAGATCATTTGTCATTCCCTAAAATGAAATTCACTTTGTGGGTGGCAGATCCTTTGGGCTTATGCTCGCGCTTCTTTGCAAGCCTCGTATCTCATCGCGAGGGAAAACCGTACTCACAGAACTCGATAAGGGATATATTACTTCCTTAATTATCGTGCCCCATCGCGACCTAGCATACCAGTTGTACCAATGGATCCTTAAAATGATCTCAGCGACGGAGCCCCCTCCAGAAATTTCCACCGTTGCTCAAGTACTGGTTCGGGATGGTGGTTCACACCTTGGGCAAGGCTTGCACAATCTACGAAAAACGCCCCCACATCTGTTGATCGGAACACCACAAGCAATCATGGATGTATACCAGACAGACTCTCAAGTCCTACAGCTCAACCATCTATCGAGTGTTGTAGTGGACGAGGTTGATTATCTCATAGAAACCGTACCAAGAAAGGACCCTAACAGGTCGTTTCATAAGGCCGTTACCAAGGCGAAGAGGAAACTATTGGCACACCCTGGTGTGACACGCCAGCTTCTGGATATCATCTTTGCCGCGCGTAAGGACGCGAATGCGAACAGAAAGGACGAATCCGGAGCCAGCCAATATCGCAGGAAGGCCCAGTACGCGGAGAATGTTTTAGTTTCAAGATTACCGCAGTTAATCTTGTCCAGCGCGACGTTGCGGGGCCATCTAAATCAATATTTGTATGAGGAAAGCGGTTGGCTTAACAAGGACAATTTGTTGAAAGTGAGGGGGGCCAAAAGACCGCCAGTTGTGCATGGGAAAAACCAGGTTACGGAGATGTATCCGACCGATGGGCTTGGGGGTGGTAATATCACCCACTCTGTGCTGCTAGTCTCGGAAGATGGTATCGAGAACATTGTCGGTGCTTCTGAAGTGCCATTAGCTCGCACTGAGCGTGAGAGTCTGCAGCCCATTGATCCACAGGCGCTTTTCGCAGCCGAGGCGGAACCGACACATGTGGAAAGAGATCTAGCTATATCAGCGAGTAAGTGTGATCTATAGAACAAAAAAGTATTGATTTGATGGGCTGACATTTGTGTGGAAAAAGAATATGAAGGCACTCCGAGTCCATTTAATCCAAATGCATTGGAAGCGATCGCGACTGCATTTGCGTTAGATGTACCCTCTGTTGGGCTTTTAGTACTGCCCTCGAGCTCACCTGTGCAACGTGCCGTTTACGAGTTGCGAGAGATGGGAATCGATGCGCAGATGCTAGATTTAGTGACGGAGGGAAAGGGCCGAGGTGGTCAGTTGAACAATGATGGATTACGGCAGGAGAATCCGACATTACTGGTTTCTACACTGGCAACCACACGAGGTTTGGACTTGCCAGCGCTGACACACGTATTTATATGGGGGATTCCTGAAGGGCCGAAAGTGAATGGCAAGACAGTTGATGCATATGTACATCTAGCCGGGAGAGTTGGCAGATTCGGCGGTGATGGGAAGGTAGTAACAGTTGTAGAAAAGGAGGAAGATAGAGACGATGGAGGGATGACAGAAGGTTCCAAGATGATGAGGGTATTGAAGACGTTGAATCAACGACCTGTTCGATTTACGCATTTTGACTGACGGAGATGGCTGACCGGCCGAGTTAACTTGAGACTAGTATTTAAAATAATCCGAATTTGTGTTTCCACGTTGGACTTGCTCCAATACCTTCTTCTCCCTCCCCCTCCTCAATAGCCATGCGTCCCTGGCTGCTTGCAGCTGCAGGTTTCCTCACTCTCTTGGTCACCGTCGCAGCCCAATCTCCTTCTCCCTCTCAGAGTTCCTCACCCTCTCCGTCCTTGTCACTCTCATTAACTACTGCAACAGCTACAACTACCATCTCTACAAGGACACGCAATCAAAACACCCTCATTACCACTGCTCTGCCAACCACTTTCAATGTCACCTTTACCGTGACTCCGACCTCTTCACCAACCTCGTCAGCCTCTACATCGCCCTCTCCAACACCAACACCTATCATATTGGTACCTTTCTTTGTGTACCTTTTTATAAGCCATCAAATCACACTCAACCAATATTTTACAGGACACCAAACTCGACCCCGCCTTTGGCGTGCTCGGTGCGATCCTTATTCTTACCGGTCTCCCTTCTACATTTTGGGGCCATAAAAACAGATGGTCAGTCTTTTCTCACCCAAACTTTCGTTATCAAGATCCCTGACATCGCCGTCGTCAGGACTTCTTTCTTCCTCATCGGCTTCTACACCCTGTCATTGGTATGCTTCGTTCTCATAACCAAATTCGGTATTCTTCCTGCCATCAATCCGCCGAGCAAGACCCTTCGCGGACTTTTTGTACTTTCATCCGTCATTGCTGGCATCGCTGGAGGTGCAATTGCCATCTTCTTCTGGAAAGCCGCCAGGTATGGAATTGGCGCTTGGGGAGGTCTCGCTTTTGGTCTTTGGATACAGTGTTTCCATAACGGTGGCCTCATCAAACCCGTTGGTTTTCGCTGGATTCTTTATATCGGTGTGTTTTACCGCTCGATTTTCCCTCTACGTTGACCATTCCGTCTTGTATAGGTTGTGCCGTCGTTGGATTCATGCTTTGTACTATACCCAAGGTCCGTTAACAAGTCTGGTAGATGAGCAACAAGTGTCGTACTGACTCCCGTACATCCGAAGATACATTATCACGTATTACTTATCTCCACGGCGTTCGTTGGCGCATCCGCGTTCATGCTCGGTGTCGACTGCTTCACTACTGCCGGTCTCAAAGAAGTGAGGGGGTCCTATGACTCCAACCCTGACTTACAGTTCACTCACATGATTGTTAGTTCTACATATGGAACATAGGCTTTCGGTCGCTCTTCCCAAAATTCACATCAAATGGGATTCAGTTTCCCGTCTCCCAGACAATGCAAATCGAACTTGGGTTAATCGGCGCGGTGTCTCTGATGGGTGCGGCTGTCCAGTTACGCATTCTCTCCGTTCTTCACAGAAAGCTGGATGAGATCACCGAGGAGCAAAAAAAACATGATACTGAGGCAGAAGCCCAGGCTTCTGGAAGATTCGTAGAAGTAGCACGAGAGCAAGCCGAATGGGAGAAAGAGCATCCAACGCTTGGCCGACATGGACGCCACGAAAGTGGTCTTTCCAGCACACCCTTAATGAAAGACCAAGATGGGTCGTCCTCCCCAACTTCTGCCGGCTATCACGACCGCTCCTCTACTTTCACCTTGGTGGGTGATGGCCGTGCACGAAATGTTTCTAATGTTTCGGACCTGAAGTCACCACCCACGCCTGAAGCAGCTAGGAACTTGCAAAACCCTGGCTCATTACCCCCGCTTGACCTTGGCTTAGGAATCCAGGAAGACGTACCCAGTACATTTATTGCGACGGACGAACACAAGTCATCAGACCTGACCGAGGACTTACGCAAGAAGGATCTTTCGCCCAGCGAACTAGAGGAACTCAAGCGGAAAGAGGAGCTTATGCTGGAGATTCAAACCATCCGCAGATCCATCGATGCTCTCAAGTCGGAAACGCCTGTTCCCTCTTCATCTGAAACATCTCGACGGCCGTCTGTGACCTCCCGAAGAACTCTGAGCATAGATGCGAGCAGCGCTTTACTCCCTATTCCTGCGCATCTTCGACCGAGAGAGAACGACCCGCGTGCCCGTACACACTCGATGGAACTGTCGTCTCTGGGATATTCCCACCCTGTTGGTGAACCTATCAGTCGACCTACCAGTGTTCCTCCGAAAGATGTGGACTGGGATGCATATGTCCAAGACCGCAAACTTTTACAACCTCCTGCAGGCGTCTCTCCTCCAATAGCTACCACTCCGGTTATGGCTTCGTCCAGGGTGCCTGTTTCACCAGCTGTAGCAGAAGCGCTGAACAAAAGGAAACAGCGAGAGAGTGCCCTCGGTTTCGAAAGTACGGACTCGTCAGAGGATGTTCCCCTCGCACAGTTGACACGGCATCAGCGAAGCTCTTCTGGCGGCAACATTGATAGCCATGTGCCTGTCACGATTCTTCCTCCACGTAGGGCTTCTGCTGTGCTGTCGCCTACGCCACAACGTCCAAGCGCTTCTCGCACCCGAACATTCGAGGAGCTGAATGAGAGACATCGTGAAAAGATGCGGGATTTGCAGGCACCGTTGACGCAAGCAGAAAAAGAAGAAGCCGATGTAAGAGCCGCGCGACAGCGATGGGAGCGAAACAAGGCTATCGAAAAGGAGTCTGTCACTCGCCGACAAGCAGAGAAAGTAGCTCAGGTTAAGCGGAAGCAAGCCGAGGATGGTGAGAGGCAAGGTCGAAAGTCGATTTCGCCATCAGGAGCTAAGGATCGACGTCATTCGCGGTCGCTGAGCCAGGACAGGCTGACGCGTGCTGGGTCTTCGTCTAAACGACTTTCTACGTTGAAGGTGGAAGACTGGCAAAAGTACCAGCAAGAGATAGAGATGGGTCTCAAGCCTGAGCTAGGTGAATCCAGTTCAAGGCGGGATTCTCGCGGGTTGCTGTCGCCTGGTGGTGTACCATTCCCTGATGGTGCTCAGCGCACCTATTCAAACCGTCGTAAGAGTGCCGCCACTCCCTGAGTAGTAAACAGTTCTTTTGATTTTTCTTTTTTGGAACATTATTTACAATATATTGGAGCAATCTGTTTTTCTTTCTTTTGCGCAATAGTTTAGAATGTGGACGTTGTAGCCGCCCGTTCGCTCTTGGACAGAATTTTGTTCTACATATGCATACATATTTCTCTTGCAATACAGTAGGAGCAATGTTATAGTGAATAATTAGTTCGTGTGATTTTGAAGAGTCCTGGGATGTGCTGACATCATACGTTGAACCGCGGTCTGAAGGGCCTGAAAGGAGCTTTTGCTGCGTCCATCATGATCATTGCTCTCCCTCAAGTGGTTCGTCCCCGCTCATTGCCAGGCATCGTCATTACTATGTGCATCAGACAAGTGAAGACAGCTACCAAGAGCCTCGCTTAGCCTTTAGCCTTGTCATTTCGAAGCATTACAGTATCATGGCTCGGCAGCAGTAGCGATGTCAATTTCGGCATGCGGCTGCCGGAAATGGAAGATGCCGGTTGAAATCGGGAATAGCCGGGCCACAAAAACTCCCACATGTTGCAGTTTCTCGTGAGACCTTTCCCCGCCGTCGCTCTCACGCTCAGTATGTCGGTCTCCCAGGAGCCTTTCTTTCTCGACCCCCATCTTCACATGGCTCAGGGAGAGAATGAAACATCCAGCTCAGAGACAAATCACTCGTCCTCCTCAGAAACACAGGCACAGCCAAGTGTCAATTTACTTGTAATACCTCCTCTTCATATCCTGTCTCTACTGTAATTCAAACTTCAGACGCGCTTTAGGTTTCTAATAAACTCCCATCGCCTGTAAACACATCCAGAACTCCTTCTCCTTCTCAGCATCCTATTGCTAATGCTGACCCAAATGTCTCTATTCAATCTATCCTCACCGCATCCAAAAAAGATCCTCCAGCTAACAGTGGCCAGCCATGGTCGCAATCTCCTGTCATTCAGCATCATGAAAATGACACCGTTACCTCACCTCAGGTCAGAACATTTGTCCCACTGTCTGCCTCACTATTGATTGATTATGTCTGCTGCAGTCGGCTGTTGGGAAGCGCAAATTGGATGAACCAAGTCAGGAGGATCCTCATACAAAGATTCGTCGTATTGTTCGCGATCATGTCACTCAAGACCCGAATCGTGTTGTGCCAATGACCACTGTCGTCTGTTTACATGCTGCCGTTGCTCAGAAATCATACGGGACGGAAAAGCGTTTCCTCTGTCCACCTCCAATCGTTCATATTGAAGGTCCTGTATGGCACCTCCGCTCCCAACAACTGTCTATGGCCGTCATCTCAGAGAATGGAGACAGATCATTCGAGCAAAAAGCACCCCTTGACAGCAGTATGACGGCAAGTTTCAAATTTCTACACGTCACCGGCACCGCGAAAGCAAAAAGCTTTCAGCTTTCGCTCGACATTGCCGAACCCCCACCTCCTTCTTTAACTCCCGAGGGCGGCGAAACGCCCAGTGGGCGAATCTGGGCCGCGTTCGATTCCGCGCCTGTCACGATTATATCTAAGCCTTCAAAGAAAACTGCTAGAACACGTAACATTTCGTCGTGCATCCTTGCAGGAGGCCCAGTCTCTTTGTTCAATCGCATTAACTCCCAAACTGTTCGTACCAAGTACATGACTATTGACCATGCCCAGCTTTGCGCCAGCAATGTCGCTTGGTCTGCATTCAATGTCAATGTGGTCAGCCGACCAGCTGAGGCGCCTCCCGTTGGTACGTGTCATGTGATGAGAATCAATTAGCACGCGTAACTCATACATTTGATTGATCTTTTTTTGGCCTCTTTCTATTCCCAGGAGGTCCCCAACCTGTGACCTATGGGTGTGAGATCGTTTTATCAGACACCCATTCGGGGATATCCACCTCACCTCTCATCATTCGTAAAGTTGACAAAGGGAAGGTGTCTGCCGACGACGGTGGTCCCGTCAGTCAAATGCAGAAAATTGCCCTTCAGCGTGTCAATCCTGATGGTTCTAGACATTACTTGTCTGCTGCTGGGCCGTTGCCCGGTACCCCTGGTGTTGTGGCACCTCCAGCTCCCGGAGTATCTTCCCAAGCTGGCACTCACCCCCTTCTCTTTCAGTCTCCCAGAATACGCGATGAGATGAAAGATGGCGTCCGCGTTATCTCAGATGAGGTCGATGATTATTTATGCTGGACAATTGTTGGAATATGTAAGAATGCTTTCGATTTTCATGCATAACAACTCACTGCGCTCTTAAGCTAAATTCCAGTATACGTTTTTCGATGCTTTTGGTCAGAACAGTAAAATCCCAGAAATGCCGATCACGCCTTTCCCTACTCTTTTCACTGCGCCTATATATCGTCATACCAATAACACTGTTGAGCTGACAGTGTCCAATTTCTTCTACGAAGACCCGAAAACGAGAATGCAAACCCCTTTGGATGTCTATCTTGGTAACCTTGGACCTCTTCGCCATCGCATCTACCAAGCGACCCCGCCGGGCCCTTTGACCAACATATCACCATACGTTCAAGCCTTACCAGGACCGCCACCACAAGACGGAGGTCCGCCTGATTCGACAACCACACCTTCGCCGACGCTGAGTGGACCACGTTTTATGACATCCAGTCACATGCATACCATTGTTGTGGTAGAGATGCCACCTGTGGCAGAAGTCATGAAGGCCCTTGAACAAGATGCTCAAACGCCCAATGCCGAAGCAACACGCACTGCTCAAAGCTCTCCGAGATCCACCGATGGCGCATCAAACCAAGAGACACGAAATGGGCCGAGCCAACCGCCATTGTCCATTACTGGGCGCAGCCTCCCTCTATTATTTATACGGGCTTCTGACGGTGTTGGGTATCACTCTGGCCGGACCATAACTTGTGAAAATATCCTCCAACATATCGACTTGGGAAATATGACAGGGAATCCCCCGGTTGGTGCCAATATTGATACTGGATGGATGGCAGCCGCGCAAGCAGCCGCAGCTGCCGAAGGTGGAGCTCCTGGATGGTCGCTGCGCGTTATGTAGGAAAGTTGTATCAATATTTTGATTCTGTACCTCCTTGTGTATACTATAGTCTGAGTCGTTCTTCAAATCTGAAATCAAAGTCAAACGGGATAATACAGTAACGTGATCGAGCGTTCATCGATCCATCATCGACGTTCGTTTTTGAATTTGCCCGATTATTATTATCAAAAGACTTCTTGCTGGCACGCCACATCAGACACTCCGCCCAATATGTATCCCAACGACGAAGGCATACGTTCTCAGCTCGAATGGTCTTCTACTCTGAACCCAATTCGTGCCCCCGTTCCTACAGAACAAACTAAATTTCTACGCAAAGTGTGTCTTTCATTCTGCTCTTATCCACAATACTGAAGAGCCAATAGACAGCCATCATTGCCACTATCGGTACTTACTTTGAACTGGTGAACGAAACTCATTGGCTTCAACTTTTTTTTTTCCTTATCAGGCCCCAAAGTCAATACAGTCGAGAAACTCGCAGACCTTCGCCAGGCTGGTGTCAACGTTGGTATGTAGGGGCTGTTTGTAATCCGGTCTTGACTGATAGCATTCTAGTGCGCATGAACTTTTCTCATGGTTCATATGAATACCACCAAAGTGTGATCGATAACACGAGAGCGATGGTTGCTAGTACGAATCGGACTCACTACTAACGCTGTTTATCGTCTGAATTCTTCGTTCAGAAAACCCTAACGGCCGTCCTGTTGCTATCGCTCTAGACACGGTTTGTCATGCTTATCTTTACATCGATGGCTATCAACATACCTAACGGGATAGCAATCTATAGAAAGGCCCTGAAATTCGGACAGGCATTACGAGAAATAATGAAGACGTAAGCGTTGCTTCACCCTACTACGCGTTTCGCGTCTGATAAGCTCCACCACAAAAGTTTCCGGTGCAAGCTGGACATGAATTTATAGTCTCTACAGATCCGAAATATAGCGAAATAGGCGATGATCAAGTCATGTTTGTAGACTATGTAGGTATTTTCTTTGCATCATGGTTTGCCGCCGATTGACTAGTATTCTAGCAAAATTTGCCCAAGGTCACCGCACCCGGAAAACTCATCTACGTCGATGACGGTCAGCAAACCTCTATGAGATTGTCTGGCTTGCTTAACCTCTCTTTAGGCATCCTGTCCTTACTCGTTCTTTCCATCGATGGAACCAACGTTCACGTTCGAACACTAAACAAGGGCACTCTGTCTTCCCGTAAAGGTGTTAATCTCCCCAAAACCAATGTCGATCTCCCTGCACTATCCGAAAAGGACAAAAAAGACCTCCAATTTGGTGTCCAAAATGGTGTCGATATGATTTTTGCCTCGTTCATCCGTCGTGGCCAGGATGTCAAGGATATTCGCACAGTTCTCGGACCTGAAGGTGCCAACATCAAAATTATCTCCAAAATCGAAAACGAGCAGGGTGTCCAGAATTTTGACGAGATTTTGAAAGAGACTGATGGCGTCATGGTGGCGCGTGGTGACTTGGGCATCGAGATACCTGCATCTCAGGTTTTCTTGGCCCAAAAAATGATGATCGCAAAATGCAACATCGTTGGCAAACCTGTTATTGTCGCCACTCAAATGCTTGAGGTATGTGTCTCAAGCTACCTGTCCTCTGATATTGAGGTCTGAACCTCCCTTGTTCTGTAGTCTATGACGGTAACAACACTCTCGTATCGCATAGTTTATACTGATGTTTTTGGTCTCAGTACAACCCTAGACCTACCCGTGCTGAAGTCAGTGATGTTGCTAATGCTGTTCTTGATGGAGCCGACTGTGTGATGCTTTCTGGGGAGACAGCAAAGGGGTCATATCCCATAGAGTCTGGTACGTGTCCCCTCTCTCCTCAGGATAGGCAATCTCTCAGGGTAGTTTCTTGTGTAGTGTTGATGATGGCTGAAACATGTCTACTCTCGGAATCTGCTATCTGCTATCCTCCTCTATACGAGGAAATTAAAGTCATTCAAGTGCGGCCAACCGAAACGGTGGAGACAGTTGCTATTGCATGCGTTGCAGCCGCGGCAGAACAAAATGCAAGCGCAATCCTCGTGTTGTCCACCAGTGGGAACACAGCACGTCTTATCTCGAAATACCGACCAAGGGTTCCCATCTTGACGGGTAGTTTACGCATATCTGAATGCCCGAAAATCGCTGATTTCGCATAAACACAGTGACTCGCAATGAACAAACCGCTCGGCAAATCCATTTACACCGCGGTTGTTACCCATTCTGGTACCCAGAGCCCAGAGGAATTCAAAACCACCAATGGCAAACTGATGTGAGTGACTGTTCTGGATCGGCGCTACCTTTTCAAATAATACCACGTGTCTTTTTAGGTTGATAATCGCATTCGATTCGGAATACGACAGGCCATCGGATTGAACATTATTGCGCCAGGCTCGACCATTATTGCTGTACAAGGGTGGAAAGGAGGATTAGGACATACTAATACTATGCGTATTCTGACTGCGCCAACTGACGAAGCTGACTTGCAGCTACAGTCTTTACAAGCGTTGGGATCTAGTTGAATTTGAATTTTGATCTCATGTTATGTACTTTACTATTAGATGCTTGGCACGTGATCGAATTATCTCTTTGCATTTGATTGAATGGCCAGTTATCCTCGCAGTGGCCTTCCTAATTATTCAAACTCACCGACTGTGCAGGAGAAATTAGTCTATAACCGCCAAATTCAATCATGGTTCATATCATTTTCTATTCCGATTCCTGCAGTACGCTCGGGAAGATGCCGCCTATTTCTGCCAAACCTCCGACGTCTCTACTACTCTAGTCTCGTCCGCTTTGGTCGCATAGCGGGTTCTGTTATCTTCTTCCTAGGCCTCTTTCTTTTCACTTTCTTCGCATTTGCCCTCACAAAGAGGTTTGGCACACGAGCAAAGCAATGGCCCACCTCCTTTGTTGGTGAACCTTCAACACTTATATTTGAGCGTGAAGATCTACAGCAAATATGGTTCTGGGAGATTGCCAGTGGACACTATCCCAGTACACGACCGAGTAAGGCAGATCTTCGGCTTGAATAGCATGACGCCTCCAATCATTTTCCCTCTAGTTCCAGAAGAGCTCGAGTTTCGGGTAGCACCACGCAATCCTGCTATTCCACCCACAGGCAGACCATTACGGAACCCACTTGGATATGTAAATTCGACGAGAGGAAGTGGCTCGAAACGCACTTATTTATCGGTGAAGCATAAAAAGCCGCGTGATACAGCCTATCCTCCACGTCCCCCTCCTGGTAGCGTTGCTGACTTGGACGTGATTATGGAACACTGCGATTTCTCAAAAAATAAGGTACGCACACCTTTAAGATGCTACTACTTAGCTTTCTCATCAACTCTTTCGCAGTATGTGCGTGATTGCTTGGAGATTCTTCGTGTTGCAGGTGGTCTAGACACTGGCAGGAAACTCAGAAGGGGCAGCCCGGACGAACAGAAGTATATCTATGTAGAGGATGAAGATACTAGCAACCCCTCCGTCGGTCATGAAATTGCAGCGCGAGAAATCCACAAAGTCCACAATAGGCATGCCAACGGGGACAAGGACAATGCGGGAAAGCCCCGCATCGTCCTACCATCTCCTTTACAATATAGGCCACTTTCTACTCCTTGTGACGCTGGAAGTCCCCGAGTCTTCCATATGTTCTGGACGGGGCCCTTCACTGACAAGCCTTACACTTCTCTTCTATCGTTTCTCTACACACAGAATACCGGGTTGCATCTTGATGCTCCACTGGACGAAGCTGTTTGCCGACCAGTAATTTGGATGTGGATTAATCCTGGTCCGGCAGCAGCAGTCTCAAATCCATCTGCGTTGCATGATATGTACGATGCGCTGAAAAAAAATCCATGGTCTTCACCTTTTCTTCATCCGAGGTTCCAGGCAATCATCCATTTCAAACTCTGGAACACGACAGAACAGTTAGATGGCATTCCGGAATTAAAAGATGAATGGAGAAATCGAGACCTTTTCAATTCTGGTGGAAACATCATATCTGTTCCGCAAGATAATGGCGACAAGATCGAGGGGACGGCGACAAGAGTTGGCACAGACAATTTACTCAATCGTGCTGGATCAAAATCTTCATCAACCTACGATCGTATGTCCGTCATTCTTTCGGACATGGCTCGTTTTATCCTTTGCCACCGCTACGGCGGTACATATCTTGACGCGGATACCATCTTTCTCCGGGACTGGGAGGACCTCTGGGGATGGAAGGGTGCTTTCGCATACCGATGGTCACGCTTGCCGAAATACAACACTGCTGTCTTACACATGAACAAGAATTCTGCACTAGGGACATTCCTTTTCCGAACCGCCTTGAGCAATGGTCTGGACTTTCATCCAATGACCGTCTCGCGCTACACGCAAGACGCTCATCTTGAGGAGCTTTTACTTCGACTTCCTGACGCACTATTTGATTCTGCGTGGCTTAACACGGAAAACTACCAGCGGGATCGACCACCACAGCCGTACTTTAAAGAGCAAGCAGTCGCCGCCAATGAAAAATAATGTTGCACTAACAAAAATTTCAGTTTTGCAGACTTTTTCGATACTCCAATGGTACATAGCGCAGCCCCTCAGGCGATGGGTTTTGATGGATTTTTCAAGGGAGCGTATTCATATCACTTTCATAATTTCTGGTAAGAGCGGTTACTCCCTTGTGCCAACTAATCTCTTAACCCCGTACAGGTGGAAGCCTTTTGATCCCGCGAGGAATTGGCCAGATTTAGGTGAACGGTTTCTCGCTAGTGAACGAATAGCGAGAAACGTAACAGCTGCTGCTGTTCTGCCTGATCTAGCCGAGGACCTCGATGATGTGATTGACAAGCGAGACCTTGACTGGGCGACGGTTTTAAAGCGAACATTCGAGGCCTATCTGCGAGGAGAACGGCCTAATATGTACGGCGAGTGGCTCCAGTGGTGACCTCTTCAACAATTTGTTTGCATGATGTAAATTATCCATTCTTGCATTAAAACTACTTTATACTGCCTGGTTGTATCTATGTTCTTAATTATATCGTCTGGGAGGTGGAATCTAAAATCGACACATCGAGCCGTGTTATTCAATTCTGAGTTTAATTATGGTATTTGCCCGCTTAAACGCCGATTTGAATGACATTTATACTCCGTTTTGCTTGGCTTGCGCAGCTTCTACAGTCGATTTGAATAGAGAAATGACGTTCTCTGGGTCGTCGGCGCCAAATATAGCCGTTCCTGCGACAATCACATTGCTTCCTGTATGAGTTTCCGTTAATGGAATCTTTGTTCAATTAAGGGGCTGAGCGACGAACCTGCTGCGGCACAAGAGCTGACAGTTTTCGGATTGACACCGCCGTCGACCTCGATGTCGATGTGTGGGAATCGGGCACGCAATTCGGTTACTTTAAGAACGCATCTATCGAGAAACTTTTGTCCTCCCCGGCCTATCTTGAGATGGAGAAACTGAAACGAGCGAAACAGCGATGGGCGCCTTACCTGGATAGACAGTCATAACTAGAAGCATATCGGCTAACTGGCCGATCTCGTTAGTGATCGCGGTAGATGGTGTGTCCGGAGAGATAGCCACGCCGGCCTTCATTTTGCTCGCGTGGATCATGTTGATAAGAGCAATAGGATCATCTGAGTGGGGTTTACTTTGGTCTCGGCGAAGAAAAAAAAGCACAGGGATGAGGCTATACTGACTCGTTGCTTCGAGGTGGAAGCAGTATAGCGAACCGCCTGCTTCCGCAATGGCGCTTACCCACTTTGGGACAGCAAAGTGATAAGAATCTTCGGTGAGATAATTCGGGAAGCGCAGTAGGATAGAATTACTTTCTCGGGTTCAGCGACCATCATGTGGCAGTCCATGAAGATTCCGGGGGCGTTTTTGGTAACACAAGATAAAACTGGAGGACCTGATGGAGCACGAATATATTACGAACAGACAATGAGAGAAACTGACGAGGCATACCCATGGTGATATTAGGTACGAAATGGCTGTATATGGCAGTCAGTAACGGCGTGATAGAATAGCTGCGGTGCAGTTACCCGTCCATAACGTCTAGTAAAACAAGTGTATGAGTGTTATAACTTTGAATAAATTGGAGAATAAGATACCCATATGCATCCATGTGGCCCCACAACTGGCCATACGTTTACATTCCTCGGTGAGGTTGCCAAAATCTGCTGCGAGGACGGAAGGTGAGATGATAGCTTGAGGCATTGTTAAATCACATGACCTGTGCTCAGAATTTTCCATTTCCTATGACGTAATCAAAATCAGATGGCTGTGTAACGCAGCAGCACAGCCACATCGTACTCCAATACATATTTCAAGTCGAGATGCATCATTTTCGTCGCTTAGCTTTTTCCAGTCATGTACCTCAAATCTACTCTAGTATCAGCCCTGGCCGTATTCGCAGTTGCGGCTAACGCAGCCCCAGAAGTTCAACCCCGTCAAAGTACGCTTGTTTCTCATAAAACCCCAAGTTTAGTACTAACCCACCCCTATAGTCGACAGTGTCTTTAACTCGCTCACATCCCTCGCTGGTTCGGCGGTGACGGGAGGAGGTAAACATCTTACAAGATAAGCTATACTCGCTAATTCAAAAAAAAAACCCAGTCGGCGACATAACATCCGTGGGTGGTAGCATTGGTGGTCAGATTACAAGTGCTGCTGGTGGTGCTCTTGAAACTGTGACATGTAAGTGAAGCATTGTCATTCCGCATTTTTCTTTGTGCTGATTTTCGTTAAACAGCGCTTGGTGGATCGGCAGCCTCCGCGATCACATCGGGTGCCGGCGCTGTGACGTCCGCTGGCGGTTCATTCTTCAGTAGCGCTACTTCCGCTGGTGGTTCATTACTTAGTAGCGCTACCTCTGCTGGTGGTTCATTGCTCAGCAGCGCTACTTCAGCAGCAGGCTCCTTGGCTTCAGAAGCGACCCAATCAAATGCAGCCACGGCTGCTCCTTCCTTTGGCTTTACGTCTTCCCATGCCATCGGTTTAGCCACTGTTGTCTGTAGTGCGCTTATCGGTGCAATAATCACTTTCTAAGCTCTATCTATACCCTTCGTTCTCTTCTATACAGTATACTTGAATATCTCTAACTAAATCCTTCACCCTCCCACTCATTACCGTAGAGTTTATCATACGGACATAAACAATTCTATGGATGATTACATACAGTATAGATCTGTTCTCCGTGTAATTGATGGATGGATTCACATCCTTCACGACCATCAGCATCGCCATTTTGATATCCTTGAATTACAAAATATCGAAACCTGATGTGTCGTTGTTTCCTTGCTCTGGTTAGCTCCTCCTACTGGTTAGTATCTTATATTGAAAATGAAGCTGGTCTTCGTTTTGCTGTCGATAACACTACTTACATCTGGCGCACTCGCTCTTCCTACTCCCAACGCAATCTTTCTCCGTCGAGACAATGGTACATACTCTGTTCCTTTATTTAAGAAACAGCTAACCATCCTCTCTTTGCAGGTTTAGATCAACAAAAGTCCATAAGTTCTGCCTGTACGTGCTCTACAGCTTGGCCCATTTTTCATGCACTCACGCAGTGATTCCCCTAGTCAAGAGACAAATTGATCCCTCCGGCCCAAAAACCACACCGCAAGAAGCTTCAAACTCGACTAATGTCTCCGCAACAGTTTCTGACCCTCCGAGCTTGATTGCTACGCTCACAACGTCAAGCGCTCTACTTGGCCCGTCAGTACCTGCGCTATCTACCTCTGCCGACCCCACTGCTGTGTCCACAACCACAGCTTCTGGTACAGCTACTAGCACCGCTGATGCTTACACGATCATCTCACCCACTGGTCCAGCGGTGGTTTATGCATACAGAGGAATTACAAGAACCGTCTCGTTGAGTTCGACAGTGGCTTCATCATCGACGACTTCCTCCTCTGCTGTTAATAGCGCTCCGACTGTTTCGCCGACAATTCTCACGTCAGCGACATCCGCATCCTCCACTACCAGCGCCCCAATATCCAGCTCCCCCACAAGTTCGATGACGTTAACGTCAAACCAGTCTGCGTTCACCTCCACGCCCACAAACACCCAGGTATCTGCCTCTTCCACCTCTCTGATCTCGGTCCCTACGGCTGCATCCTCCAGCGCGTCTGAAGCTATCACAGTCATCTCACCCACCGGCCCGACGGTACTCTATGCATTTGGAGGAACAACGAGAACCCTGTCGTTGAATTCAACAGCGACGCCGTCGCTGGCGCCTTCAAGAACAACAACACCTATCACTTCCTCACTCAACCCAACGAGTACATTGACCGTTGCGCCAAATTCAGCAACTTTACCGTCGACAACTTCAATGCCTTCTACCACTGTTGCCTCCCCAGTACCCCCAACCCCAGCCCCGGCGGCCGGATCTTCTAGTGCGGCTGAAGCCATCACAGTCATCTCGCCTACCGGCTCATCGGTAGTTTACGTGTCTAGGGGAACCACGAGAACTGTCTCATTGAGCTCAACAGCAATGTCATCGTCGTCCTCGAAAGAGACAACACCGGCCACTTCCCCGTTTGCCGCAGCAAGCACTGCTTCAAGTTCCACGATCTTAATGACTGTGATATCTTCCACGGTCGGCGCTCCGATGACCAGTATTCCAGCCAGTCCAACTGCACCAACATCAACGGCCTCATCGTCTGCTGTAGTCAACGTGCCTATTACAATCCTCGGGCCTGTTGGTGCCAGCATAGTTTTTGCCTTTGGAGGAACAACTCGGAACATAACGCTGAGTGTCGCGCCCAGTGTGGCTCCAACATCAACGAGTTCGCCTGCTTGAGAATGCACCATATGAGCCATTAGTCTGGCATACTTGTAGTGTAGTCGACTTGTTGACAAATGGATTTGCAAAGTAAACCACCCGTTGCGCGGACCGTGTTAGTAATGTATAAGCTCGGTGTAAGATTGACTCGAAGTAGAAGGTCTAATAAATTACAAGATAGCGAACTATCATCGAAAGCTTGAGCGTCGTCCAAAATGGTAATAAATAGATATGCAGGGGGTGTTGAACGACTACGAGTACAGTGAGCAGTTAGTTGACCTCCAAAATAGCGTCCTCCGCTCGCAGAAGCAGACGCTTCGTATAAGATTCTGTGAGCCGATATACTTGATATAAAGCCCTTTCCAAGTAAAAAAGATAGAAAGGATGTGAGACCGGTTGATATGAATGGAGTAGCTGGGAGTACATACTTTGCAGCTCCGATAGCTACAAGTGCAACGATAAGGATTGCGGCTATGTCTCGTGATTGATCGCGCCTTCGACGGCTCCCCCTCTGTCGGGCCAGCCATTGCAGTGGCCCGAGGAAGGGGGCAGAAAGAAACATGTAGACCAGTGATCCAGCACCCACCATTGGAAGACCAAGGACGAATCGTCGCACGAACCTCATCAAGAATCCTGGACGTTTGGGCTCCACAAACGGCGGAACAACATTGACAGGGCGCCTAGCCCTGTTAGGTGCCTCGTCGAATAGACCGACAATGTCCTGTTCTTTAAGAATGCGAAGAGCGGCTGTGATGAGATCTTGTACGAGGCCTATTGGGGAGACATAGAACCATCCGGAATAGAAATACGATGTCGTCGGTTCCTCGAACAAAGACATTGAGAAAGTCGTTATAAATGAGGCAGCCATAACGATAAGAGTGAACACGAGACCGGAAATACCTCCAACGACCGCTGCACAGAAGCAGTAGTTAGGTGGTATCCTGGATGGAAAGCAGTGATATTTACCTGGGTTAGTAGCAAGTCCAGCAATCTTAGTACGAGCAAATCTGTATCGATAGTGACACTGTGGACATGCAAAGAAAGCGCTGTGGGAAGCTGAAGTGTTCCTCCAAGTCTGAAGGCATTTTACGTGTACATGCTAGATATCCGAACGCTGTCATATTGAAATTTGGATGAGATTAAGGATAACGCACGCTAATAGAGCCTTTACAGAGACATGGACGAATGAGACGACCAAGTTCTTGTTCAGCGGATACGCCGTCTAAGCAGATGCGGCATTGCTTTTCTTCAGTCGTTGATTCGGCTGACATCGTGTCATTCCAAAATGGAATCAAAATCTTGGATCACCCTTTAGCCGGCATTCACTATAATACCCGAACAGATCACGTGTGCATTGAGTAATCACAACTTCAAACTCGACAATGTTTTCATGCCAGAGAGTCCATCACAAAGCGGCCATCTGAGAGTTGTAGGTGCACTCGCCGGCGTAGGAAGTGGTGAGAATTTTACTGTTGAACCATTGCATCAATATTAATACCTATCATAGGTCTTACCAAAGTACGTGATTGTTTATCACCCAACACATACAGATACCTTCATCTTTGCAGGTTGCAGTTGGACATGGGTGAGAAAACAGAATTTATACAGGTGGTAAATAACGCTATCTGTCTCCTTACTTCAAAGCTGGGCTTACGCCTATCTACGTATCTAGTTACAAACATTGATCCCGAATTTCTCAAAGGTTCGACACTATAAAGACCCGCGTGCAATGCTCTCCACCAGGAACATACCGTGGAGCTTTCAGCATTTTTTTAAATATTTTGCGTCATGAGGTACCTTCCACTGAACGCTCATCTGTCTATCTCCGTTTACTCGACTCAAGGGTCCCCTCGCCCTTTACAAAGGGGCCACCCCACCTGCTGTCGGATGGGCAGCTATAGATTCCGTTCTTTTTGGCTCGCTACACAACTATCGCCTCTTTCTCCTTCGGCACGGTATGACTGAACCAACCCCAGGAACTGGAGTTCCTCGCTTAACCTTGCTAGCCCACGGCGTCGCAGGTCTCTTCGCCGGCTGGACAAGGTATGCAGTGATCCAGTGGCGCTCAGACCCCTGATTGATTTTTTGTTACCGAGTACTTTGATTGCTACCCCTTTTGAGCTCCTGAAAGGTTTTTCTTTCAGCTTGCTTGAAAGTTCGGCTTTTTAAAATCCTTTGTACTGGTCGTATTGCTTAGTTAAACTTCAGCTGCAATCCGAAAGGATGGTAGCTGACCGTCAATTCAAAGGACCCATAGACTGTGCACGTCAGATTTTACGCGCTCAAGGCATCCTTGGCTTATGGTCGGGATTCACGGGAAGCTTGGCGCTCCGTTCCAATTTTTTCTGGATGTTTTTATCCTTTGAAGTCAGCAGCCTGCCTTGTTATCTTGATACTCATTGACCCTCGTTGACTATTTCAAGGCCTTCATGCGTGGCTTCTCGCATCTCTCAGGGACACCCTATGAGGTAATGAATCGACACTCGTGACTATTGTCGCTAACGGTTTAGCACATGTCAAGATAAGCACAGGAGCCTCAAACTTCGTATCAGGTGGGCTGTGTTCTTTTGTATTTTGGGGAATTGGTATCTCCACCGACAACGTCAAAAAGTAGGGCTTTTTTTTTCGAGAAAGCTGTCAGGTGCTAAAAGGATGGCCAACGATTCTAACAGCCGAATGATGTCGCACCCCTATCCTCTCCCTTATCCGTCACGGCGTTCAACAGACATGATAAGCAGGCCCTCCTTTCTCATGACTACGCGTTACATCTACGCTTCTAACGGAGTTACTGGGTTTTTCCGTGGCTTAGGGCCCAGTCTTCTACGTTCCTTTCCCGCTAATGCATCTGCGTTTTTTGTTTATGAAGGTACCCTGAGACTTCTGGGTGCCGAGAAGGTAACTTTTTTTATTGGCTCCATGATTCTCCTCAACCATTCAATCACTCTGCCTAGACTCGCCAATAGAATTCTTCTGGTGAATTTGCCTGGATAAGATCATATAGAGGTGTCTTTTGGAGCCGATAGAAACCCCTGCTTGTTTTTTAGACCTTGATTTTAGCTTATCTACTTGACCTTAGCGACAGTAAAACGGACAGCGCTTATTATTACGGCATTATCTATGTGTAACGTTCAACTAAGCGGCCAACCATAATGGCAACGCCACAGGGACAATATATCGAACATAAAAAAATAAGTTTACTCTAGTCTGAGAGTCGATTGACGCAAGAGATCAGAAAGTGTTGCAGCCGAGATTTTTACTCGGCAGACCAACTCCCCCCGATGCGGTGGCGAAACTCGTCTAAATATAGCATCTAGAGAAAGTGCTTGGTGGGAGTACGCAAGGCCAATTACCCTTTGATACGGCTTCTTCCCAGTTTTCTGCAGCCGAACGATACAGATCGAGGGCGGCTCGGGCGTTTTCGACCTTGCGGAGACAATCATGTGAGCGACAGGGGAGAGATATGCCATTGATTAGCCAAACACAGACTGGATGATGTTGACCTTCTTGGCAACGTCGCTCCATGAGTTGCCAGGCTAGAGTTTGAAGACCCACGATATTATGCGAACGCAAAGCGTTCCTAAATGGCTGTGATGGGTGAGCAAATATGGTGGCGTAGACAGCAAAAATCATGAGATACCATATACAGAGCCACATCCCGAGTATTTGCGGCTGGGTGTGGAATCCCAAGCACTTTAGAGTGAGTTAGGCCTCATAAAGATAATAGCCCTTGAGCGCTTGCCAGAAAGATCGTGCCATATGGAGTGGCCTACGAGAATCTTGCCCTCAATCATACTCGCGACATACCGTTGGACCGCTAAGAAGGGCCGAGCATTGCCTTTGGGAGAGATGCTTGAGAAAGAAAGATAACGGAAGACGAAGGGAAGAAGACACCCGAACCCGATGTAAGATGTGCTTCTGTAAGTCCTGTTGTCGAAGTCCTATAGTCTGTAACCTGGGGCAAGGAACAGTCAACGACACTGAACAAAACACAAAAAAAGTAAAAACCACGCCTGCGTCGTTGGACCGACCAATTGGTCGAAAATAATATTTCCTCTGTAATCAACCAGAACAACCCGTCTGTGGGAATTGTATAGGTTGCGGGAGTTATGCTGATCTAGAGGCGGGAGGACATACGCTAGCATTGACGTCGTCCCACCTGGTCCGACTCCGACATTAGAGCAGGACATGGCTATAAAGCGTTCACTGGATGGAGGAGGAGCCATGCGAAGAGAGGGTACAAATAATGGAGATATTCATGACAGAATTTATAGAAAAAACGGCCACACATAGTTAGCGTTGCGGTCCTTCGACAAATTTCATTCACGTAGATTATTCGGTAAGCTTTATTTACAGTTTGAGATTATGACAGGGTTGAGACTTTGTCTTGGGTGAACTTTTTTTTTGGTCTTTGCCATCGCGTGAAGTAGTACGGGATTGACGTTCAGCTAACGACAGCTTCCTGCTGACAAGAAGATTGAGTCAGAGGAGTTGTAATAGCAAAATCTGATCTTGAATAGTGACCGACAGAGGAAGTCAAATGGACAAGCGATGCCGAGAGGGATCGACCTCCGCTTCGACCGTGCGTACAGAAGCGAGAAGAAGGTATCTTCGTAGCGCTGGTCATTGACTTACCGCATGAACATCAAGCTTCAGAGCGTTGAGAAGGCCCTTGTGCCGCGCCCAAGTTTGGCGGACGATGTCAAAGAAAATGTCAACTGTAGATTAGGTTCGTTCAGCAACCGCGCACCCGAAAATGTAATGCGGGAGGCACAGATCACGACGGGAACGGTCCAAGTCATGTCAGTTGTGTCAAGCACTTGTACAATTTAGACCGCAAAGACCCTTTCAAAGATTTGAAGGGAGATTATGTAGATACCGTAGATTGTCTTTAAGGCCACGAGGCAAAACGGAGTGGCGGAACGTAAGTCGCAGATCACGGCGACCTTCAAATGCCGTCGACGTGGACGGTGCTTGACACCAATGCTAGTACTTAGTACTAAGTGGGCGGCTCCGCTTCCCCTTACTTCGGTCATCCTTCATAGCGTCCACTACTGTCATAGCTTATCCCCATGTCTATTTTCTCTTCTTGTACCTAGTAGACAGGCGTTTTATCAACCTTCGCCAATATCGACTCTCCCTTCCAACGTATCTGAAGAGCTCTCTTGCCGGCGGTCTGAGGAGATTAACCGGTCGTAGCACGAAAGATCTGCCAACAAGCCTTTCGATCATCTGCCACCTCTCATATGTCCGTCGCGATCTCCTCTCCGAATGCAGCATAATGTGAGCGATGTCCTTGCGCCCCTCTTTGAGAGCCAACCGTATCACCCGGCGTCTGACCCGGCGATCTATGGTCTGCCGACCCCATTCCTTCTCGAATGCGTGGACAACACTCCATGCAACGGTGCCGCAACGCTTGGCTTTTTGCAACGGTCCGAGTAAGAGGAAGAGGGTAGAACTGGTGGGTCGGAAGGCTGGATGTAACTTGAGTAGGGACACCATTACTCTACGTGTTTCGTACAGCCGCGCTAGACCACGTTGAGTAGATCCCATGTGTATGAAGAGATGAATGATGTCTAGACACGCTCTCGATCGTGATGTAGGCAGATGACGGGATATATTGGTAAAATATGTCTTAGTAAAAGACAGGGCTTGAGCATGCTTTTGTTGGTTGAGCATTATCCGAACCAGATAGTAGATTAAGTTTGGATGGGTTTGAGATAGAGTATCAAGTGTAAGGGTTGGGCGGATTTTCATCAAAGCATGATGTCGTTCTGAAGACAATTCAACAGAATTTAACTCTTTGGCTATCATAGCTTCCGAGTTCCTCATATTTAGTCGGGTAGTACCCTGTTTTGGCGTTCTGAAAAACTCCAGCCAAATGGACAGTGGAAGGGGCTCATCAGCATTTGGGGAAGGCATATTCCGCGCGACGTTCATGGACTCCCTCCATGCACGTTCCCACCAACCGGATTGAACAAGCCACCGTACTCTGAGCTTCCAACTCTCTAAGTTGGTTGGAATTCTCTCAGCGTGCATGGAAGAAAATAGCCACTTAACGGAACCATATGCGCCGTTCCGCAGACCCAGAGATATCAGCAAATTATAAGAGCGAGTAGAGCGAAGGCCAGGGTGTAGATCATGGTAGTCTAATAGTTCTGGAAATCTAAGCGTTCGATCGTGATAGTGCAGAAGACGAAGGAGGTTCTGGTATAGCGCAAACTTGGTTTTTGCGAGTGGGAACGAGCTGGTTCGACGGCGAAACGTCTGACGGCTAACAGGTGTACCGCCTACCAAATCGTCGTCCCAATACCAGGGTCTCTCTAAAAGGGGCGTGTCGTATGCGGAAGTGCGATAGAGAGAATGCCACGCGTCAGAGTCTTGAAGACACGCCTCGTCGAAGGGCGCAACAAGGAGAGCTGTATTGTTTAACTTGGACCGAGGCTTTTTTACTTTGCGAACGGCAGACGAGGAGCACGATTGAGGGGGGTTTTGTGGCTCAGAGGGGCGGCGGGGGTTTGTTCGGTGCTTTGAGAGTGCCTTTCGCAATACTGCAAAGTCCGACGTCGTCAAAGAATGACTTGGAAAAGAATCAGAAATATTTCATGGTGTTTGCACTGTAATTACACGTACGGCGGTGAATTTTGAGCTGGCTTAGGGTGGTGCTCATCGCGTGCAGTAGCGGGTGGTAGAGTTGAATGAGAGGAAACGCTTCTTGCCCAAGCACTTCGCGCTGCTTCCTGAAGCATACGAGTGAAGGAAGATGAGGCTTTGCATGCAACGAGAGGGCCGAGCAGGCGAAGAGCACGATGTCGCATACGCCTGGCATCAGCACAAAGAAGACTCAAGATGTTGGATTTTGAAATTATTTAATTTAGCTAAGTCAATATTAAAAACATTATTTATTCATCCATTCTTTGCGACACCGTCCGTCCTATAAGCCATCCGACCTTCGACACCCAAAGATCTCTTACGCCAGTCATGACTCCAGACCCGGTTCCATCTGCCATCTCGTCCAATACACGCTCCCATCCTCTCACGGTCTCACTACCAAACATCCCGCCCTGTCTATTCACAACCTCATCAACCTTAAGAACCCATGCTTTCCATTCTTCTGATAACCGTGGAAGGAGATGTTCAAATAGCTGAGACTGTGAAAGCGCTGGTTGTGCCATGACGTGACTCATCACGGCTGAGAGGAAAAGGAACGTTTCGGATGGATGCGATTTGTCTTTATGCAATGATCGAAGGCCAATGATGTGCGATGTCGTTTCTGATGCCGGTAATAGCGAAAAATAAGGAAGGTAGGAGAAACATGCAGCCACAAACTCCGCGATATGTGGTCGAAGGCGTGAAGTGATGTAAGAATCGCGCATACCACCATTGTTGTTGCTATTAATGGAATGTCCAAAAGCGGGCTCGCCCACACTCTGACTCTTGCTTGCTAGCCCGGAAGATGTAGTGGCTGGACTCGAAAGAGTAAATGTAGGACCAGAAGAATAAGGATAAGCATCGCGCAATTTCTTTGCCGATTGACTGAGGGCTTGGAGGGCCGTTTCGAGAGTCGGACGAGGAATAAGGGGAAGAATAACCGACTTTAATGAAGGTTGAGATTGGAGCAAAGAATTCAATATTGGTAAAAGTGATTGTGGCGGTAAGCTCGCTAGTATTGATTCGTGGTCAATGGGGAAGGCAGTCAAGTGGCAGATGTCATGTACTCACCCAGTAGCACGCCGATATCGACATCGTGGTCATCACTAGCATCTGAGGCTCGATTCTCTTTAGGCTCAGAGCTATGGCATTTGAAAGAAGAATCATGAGGTGTCACTCGGGCCCGCTTTGGAGCCGCACGTTTAGGTCGTTCTGGTGTAGGACTACGATCCATGGATGTATCTTCCCTGCCACCAGACTGTCTGCTTGTTTCTATGTCATCTTCAAGCTCAATCCTTCTCTTTTGCGGACGAGCATTTGTGTGATGGTGGTTGACGGAGGATACTAATTGTTGAAATGCTGAAGGATTAGTGTGTCCAGGGGTCGCAGTTGGCTGCCAGCCCGTGGCGACCGCTGATGAGGAGGCTCCTAAGCCAAAACCAAAACCAAAGGGAGATGGAGCATGGGAGACGAGGCGAGGTTGAAATTCAATTGGGTGCTGAAGGACATTGGCCATTAGTATGGGGGAGGGGGATAAAGCCAAAAAGCTTCAAGGAATGGCACGCTGATGGCAAGCCTGCAAGTATTGTAATAGAGGGCACGTGATATCCGGCCCGGCCCTAAACGTTATAAAAAAAAACTTCTTTCCTCTCTTTCATTTTTATTCTCTTCTTCTCTTCAGGTATGTGTTTCTTTACTCTGACAGCTCGGCGCAGTGAGGATACAACAAAGAATCGCTACTTCGAGGCCGTCAGCCGATGATTCCTATCCTATATACCCAAATTTCTGAGCGCCTTTTTCCTTGTTACAACGTTTATACTCATTGTTATGATTTACTAGGCCTACCATCGTCTCTTATCATCTATGAACGTAAGCATCGAACCACTCTTACCCCACATGATGTACAAATTAGAAGTCAAGCCCTGACCCTTGTCTTAAGGACAAGTGTTGATGATTCACCATGCTAATACTGATACATGCTCCTGATAATCTGTCACGTCATACTCACTTCAGCGACACAGGTTGGTCGATCTTTGGCGTCAATATGAAAGCTTTGGCCGCAAAGTGTCAAGGAGATGGGTATACAATTAGTGCATAGATGAATAACCTAGATATTCTAATATTGCCATAGTAAGTTAGCTACCCACATCATACAAGCACCAATGATTAGCCTTGTCTTCACTCCAAGTTTTCCATTCTCTCCCCGCCACATCTGATTCCAAGCTAAATGCGAAGATTGTGAAGAGCTTGCCGCAAGACGATCAACCCAGCGCCGCGATCTGACTGGCGTCTCGATATTAGGAGGCGCAACTTGCCTGTCGTCTTTTTGAGTATTCGCCGTTATGAGCGGTATAGAGGTAGTGACGTCTTCAACATCAGGCCGAGGTGTGTCTGTATCCCGACGGTTTGATATTGAGCCGGCGCTACCTGGAGCTGCTACGGTTGGCAGTGATAACTTGATTGTATCACCACAAATCCAGCTCGTAATAACGCCAGTACTGCGTGCCATTTGATCTGACACGTAGATAAACATGACAGTCGTCACCACAAAATTGATAGGTCGCCATCGGGTACTTGGGAGAACAAGTAGAACACCTTTGGTGTCACCTGCTAGCCAGAAATGGTATTGAATGATGAATGTCTCGAGAGAACATTTTCCAATAAATGCGAAGGCGGATGAAGATGCGGATCGGAGTATGACGCTGGCGTTTCTGAGGATGATGAATGCCAGAACAGGGATGAAGGAGATGTAAGGGTGCCATTTATTGTAAGTGAATTTGGATGGTTGCATTAATTCGAACGCAAAGAACCATATAATGCAGACAGCCGAGGCACCTATTGAGACTTTAGTGACCAGGGCCCAATGCGCATAGTCCGTTGCGCGTGACTCGCGGATTTTGATTGTGGCGATGGCAGCTAGCATGCCAACATAAACAATCCAAAGATCAAGGGTTGTCCGAAAATTCCACTCTCTTGCAGACCAGTGGATAGCGAAGACACGGTCGAGGAACTGGAACAGCGTTTCCAAAAGCCATTCTTCCTTCATGAACCAGGTAACCAGGATAGCCGAGATAAATATTTTGCAAATGACGAATGATGTGCGGTCGTTGAATCGTGAGCCCACGACCATAGTCAAATATATGATGATAAACCACATCGAAACCAAGGGAGAGAAGTAGTATGATATATAGTCCGTATTCATTGTATATGCAAGTAAAACTGTGAGAAGATTAAGTCGGACCAGAACCTGATCATTTCAGTCAACTTTACGACAGAGGTATGAAAATACGCAAGACACACTTGGGCAATCCGGAGAAAACCAAAGTCGGCCTTTTTGAGGTAAAAAGTGGTATGGCCATAGCCAGTCATGAATAGATATGAAGCCACGAGGACACGAACAGGGTTATATATGCCTGACACCTTGGAACCGCCTGTATAATGGTATACCAGGATGGCAACTAGCAAAAATACTTCAATAACATAAGTAGCGACAGCGTGCCATATACACACTTTGCATCCAGCCTTTCCATTCATCCGTTTGATCTCTGTTCAAGAAACCCAAATCCTTGTCGCCGCGTTTGATTGTTACCAATCCAATTGCCAGGGAGACGATAGACAAAAACCCAAAAGTCCAAGAATTGAATTGTTTCTGTTCCTTGAGCCACAGCCCGGTTCGGTCAGCGAGAAATATGATAGTAATCCCGGCGCTGAAAATAACAACGGGGTTCCATACGTCCGTTTTCGATGTGGTTTGGTCTCTGCGAGCTGCAAGAGATCAGTTGGCCCTGTCGGTCAAGACGATCGATTGGGAACCTACCTCGTCTCAATGAAGCAACGAACAAAGTCGGACCCCAAAGGCTAGCAATAGCTAGGATAAGGAATTGCGGTAGTGACGGCCAAGGATACTTGTTGCAACAGGTTTTGTCCAAAGGGAACCTTTTAGGCATGACATTGTTACATCGCAGGTTGAGCAAAACAGTAGCTTGCGTATTTACGAGGGCAGTCGAAAAATGGAGGCCGTCCTTTGTCTGAGATTCATCAAGCATCTGGTTGAAAACCAGAGGTAGCGAAACTGGAATGGCTGCCTTGCTGGTGAACATAGTCAACCCAAAGGCATCTGCAGGATGTAGTCGGTGGTATAGATCAGAATTCATGGCGTCAATATCCGAGGGCCGTATTGTCGAAGCGCGTTCTTGATTGAGCTTCGACGTTACAACTTGCTCGACAGGTAAAATGACGACTTCGTCTGCGGGTTTCACAGGGCTTTTCTTCACCACATCTAAAATGGTCTCTGTATTAGCCTCCCAGGAAGCCAGACCACCCGAGCTATTTGCAAAACGAAGATACCATAATCCAGAGCCCAGGACTAACAATGCTGGACGATGTGTCTCGTCTCTAGCAGACTTTAATATATCAAATGTACGTGTGGTGTTAAGATATGGGTCCCATAAGAATGACAGCTGGCTACCGTTCTGCGCGCGCAAGTTGTGATCGGAGTGCTTCGAGCCATCGTCCGGAGGTGCAGTAGGCAGGCTTTGGTCAACCATATGAGCAAAGTGGAAAAACAACGTTCGCGTTATTGAGTCCCCTATAAACGTTACAGGCTTAGAGTTTAGGCATGAAGAAATTTGTTTCGGCTGATAACGATATAGCATGCACCCTGCGGAATTGAATGGCTGTCGTGACTTGTAAAGACCCAGTACTAACCGTTGGGTTGCCAATTGCTTCGTCCTGAATCCAACCAACCACCACTATTGAGTAATGCTCCACAATGAGTACGATCAGCCCAATCTAATTGGAGTAAGCAAGAAATGGCTTTGAACTTTGCTTACAGGCTTACCCAGCACAAAATACCGTGCTAGTCCCAAGAGGACCGCGAAGGCTATAGCAGCCTTACCCAGGAAATGTGACCACGTTGGATTGAACATGACGGAGGAGAAAACCATGTCTCTAAGGACCAGAGGTACCCCCTAATTCCAATGTACGATAGATAAAAGTGTGGGTATCAGGCTATGAGCACCTGTTGCAATGCATTCAAAGAACCTGGCTGTCATTACGTAACATATTTGATTTAGTCAAGACCACAAACTGTAGGGAGGTAACTGCCATTGTATGTACAAGATGTATCTGGTAAGCATAGTATTTGAAAGCATCCATCAAAGTGTACTGTATATAAGTTATAGTCTGTCCGAGAAGCGAAATACAGAAAAAACGACGGAGAGATGAAAGAGGTTTTATGAACCAACTGTTGTTAAGCCTACATTGCGGTTCGTAAGTTTCTTTTTTTATTGCACATTAAAAAAATGTATAGATACCAGTCCTATAGAAGATTGAGCAAAAATACAATGAAGCTCAGAAAGTGAACAACATACCCTTTGCAATGATTGTTCGCTGCTGTAGGAAGGCAAGATAGATAGCGACACCCAGAGCATGCTAAAAGGGGCCTTGTAAATGATTGCCATGATATTCATGATAAGAAAAGTTACCTGCATATGGATCAGATGTATAGAAGTTTCGTGTAAGGACAACAAAAAGAATGATAGCGAGAGGAATGGCAACAATGCGGAAGCACCACACGATCAATTTATGCCGTTTCGTAACACTGATAACAGGGTAAAAGGTTGTGCCAACAAGCAGACCCATAAGAAAACCTCCGAGGTGAGCTGGAGTCCTCATTAGAGAAGCGACCATGGATGGACTATCTACGAACCGAAATTATCCACGACTATTCATTTAACACAGTATAAATAAAGATTTTCGGAAGTCGAAGGTCAACGTACAGGGTATGAACCCGATTGCAACACCGATAAGCAACTCTATGGTCATGAAAATGAGCTAGACACTCAATCGTCAACAAACCGCGCCTCGCTAGAACTAGTTTTCCTACCTTTCGCACGGGCCTATATTGGTATTTCCAGTGCGCGAAAAGATCCACCCATGTTACCTGTCGAGGTAAGGCTGTTGAAGAAATTCTACTCGCTTGAACTTACCGCCACCGTTCCAAAAATGGCACCGCTTGCACCAACGGATGGTAGGCCTACTAAGGCAAAGTTGCCACCAAGAACGTTCCTGAACAGTTCTTTGTTCGTCAGCTGTAGCAACAGATATATGGTCTCTTGACGTACCCAAATATACCTGCAGCAAAATATGTTATAAGGAAGCCGCTGGATCCCATCTCGCGCTCAATCTGCAATACCGGAATGCTCAGTCGTTACTTGAACCTCGGCAATGACGAAATTGGGGTGGCAGACGGACCTGTGCTGAGAGCGTAAGTTGAGCAAACATATTCAACAATATGTGTACGAAGCCCGCGTGAAGGAAAATTGGCACAATAAATCTGAAGGACGAGGTAAACAATGTCAATTCAAGTAAACGTGCTGGAAGACCAACCGGAACCATTGGTTAGGGTCTTGGCCATTAAAGCCTATAAAACCGTAATTGTCGTAGTGATTAACATCACTGGTGGTCGCGATACTTACCACCAAAGCCACAAACCTCTTCTAGGGAGCAAATCCGATTAGGAGGGTTGGCAGTATTATTCAGGCCTGAAGATTGCCAGCGTTAGATAAAAGGATAAAATGTGTAATCTGCTTACATGCGAAATTAGTCGTGGGTGGAACGTCCTTGACAAATTTCATGCACGGTGGGAAGCGTGCACCAACATTTATTAAAGCACTAGACGATGGCCCAAGCATAGGATTTACCACCGGCTAAGCAGAGCCCAATTACATTCATAATCTCTCGTAATTGTGGGCAGAAGGTACCTTCATTGAAACTGGAGTGCCCTGAGCTCTAGAGTTGACAATTAACTCATTGATGAAAACGCCTGTCATCACGGCAGTCAGGGTCCACACTAAGGTCATATTTTAAAACATCATCTCCGGCACAGAGGTATTGTACGCACCAACAAAAGGATATCTCTGTCGCCCAATCCCGCGCTTTTTGTCTTCTATTCGTTGTTCTATGGGGTATTTGCCTCGAGCAAGAAATTTAGCGAAAGCCGATTTTTCTTTTGACGGCGCTGCATGGTCTAGTTGAGGCTCTGCATACTCTTGAGGTTCACGTCAATGTGATGGCGTGAGGATACGGAAAATGAAAACTTACCAAGGTCTTGAAAGCTCTCAGATCGCCCAATTTCTGCGGCATTATTTACGAGAGAGGCAGCTTGGGAGTCATTCGAGGCACCTGGCCCTCTCGCATGACTGTAGTCTTCGAAGTTGTTTTGGTTAGGAATAATAGTGTCATTGCTGGGTTCACGAAAAAAGGGGGGTCTGCTGTTCTCAAATTGACGGTAGTCCTGAGTATTGCCGTACGGTGTGTCGGGTTCGGGAAAGGTTGTCGCAGGATGTATCTCGTTATCAAAGTAGCTAGGCGGCTGAGTCTTCTCATCGTGGTGGTTGGGTAAGATCATTTGGTTAACGGATAATGTTAAATTTGGAATGTGTAAGTGAAAGCAAGAGAAAGGTTGGCGTCGGAGACCGACCTGTCTCCTGCTGAAGTACACCGTACAGGTATTGCACAGCCTTCCAGCTCGCGTTGTTTACTTAAATTATGTAATGGTAGCTAGCAACAGCACATGCAACAGACACTTGCAACGGATAATGTGGACAACTAGATCTAAAGTGTAATGGTATACAAGTGACGGATAGGATATCTTTCAGCGTCTCAAATTAGTAATGTCATACGCGGTCTACTGGCGTAATGTCTTCGCCCAAGCTATGCCTTGTACCTTTTCTTGTGGAAGGCTTTCTGGTGAGTGGCGTTATATGTGTATTCACGATCAGCTCGTCCTTCCCGGGGGTGTCAAGGTGATCAGCCGTATGACGAATTGCAGGATTGTCGTCGTCGTCATCGTCGTCAACTGTTAGGTTTCGCGTCCATCGAGATACCGACCTGAGTCCGTCTACCCACTGCAAGGCACCCAAACCTACTTCCCTTAATTTCTTATTACGAGATCTCCAAATCGAATTGCGCCCCCTCGAACTACGTGAGGTATGTTGACTCTCGGGCCTATCGTCTTCAAAAGGGATTCTCGGTGGCAGAGCAGCCAGCATACGAGAATCTGAGGGGAAAAGCAGTGGTAGCATGTAACGCGAGTCCAGAAGTTCTCCAAGAACTTGTGGTGGACTTGAAGGTTCCCATAGTTGCCTCTCTTCTGGTGTTCCAAATAGGAGATCCACTTTGTGACGATCAGAGTCACTTGAATCTGGGGATATGGAAGGCGGTCGTCCAGTTTCTTCAGGGGTCGTTTCGGCCACCGAAGAGAGTGTATCGCTCTCCCTATCACCTATCTGAAGGGCGCGGGTTAGCTGGTGAAGAAAAGTCGATAGAAAATAGGAAACCTCTTTACGAAGCGCTTCAACACCGAGCTTAACCCGATGCCTTTCCCAGTCCTTCTGAAGCTGTGTGAGATACTGGGTGCATTCTTCGGTCATCCTACCCTCATTAACCTCGTATTTATAGTCATGTACAGCGCGGCGCATCTTAAGAACGCACATAAGTGTATGAAAGACTATTATCAAAGAGTCTACCTGAAGAGGGTTGACACCCTTGAGTTTCTGAACGGTAGCCACAAGATCAGAAAAGTCGGACAAGGATGACAAGTTCTAGAGTTGAAGAAGGTAAAAACCGCTGAACTATAATACTTTAGAATTGACTGACTTTCAACCAGCTCAATAAATCGCGGACAGGGCGGAAATGTGCTTGAACACCAGGTGGTAGATCCATGTGTTCGACCCAATCTTCCAAAGAAGTGAGGTTCATTGCGACCTGCACGGCCCGGGATCTGCACACAACGGAAATTGAGGATGGATTTAGTCTTTGAAACGAAGAAGGCTTACCTGCAAATATACTTTTTACGAGTGATGACGCGATTAAATATCTCGCCTGATCGTCGAATTTGTAAGTAAAAACCACTCTTCTGTTGAACAATGACATACATGAAGTCCAGTACAAGACTTGAGACCACAGTTGAGTTGTTATGGCAGGATTGATATCAGAGAGGTTGAGAAAAGTATGCAGGGCCGTTAAGAAGGTTGTGATGTCATCTGGTGAAGGCTGCGGCGACGGATCAGTGAAAAGGGATGAAAGCGAAGAATTATTAGAACCGCGGCCCCGAGAGAAGCTCTGTCGGAGGGAAGAGAAGCCTTTCGAAGCTGAAGGTGGGAGAGACCCTTGTACCTGAGGAGGCTTGGGGCTTGGAGGAGAAGATGGGGTTTGCACACGTGATATTGTGTTGTTGCTGGTTGAGTTTGTTATTGCTGTCTTCTTTTTCCCAGTGAACGGCCGGAGAAAAGACCACTCGGATTCGAATTGAACGTTATCAGGCTCAAATCCGCGGGGACTGTAATCCAGAAGTGCAGCGTCGAAAAGTTGATCAATTCGGCGTTCAGCAAATCGAATTATGAAAACTATTTGAGATCATAAATAAAGATAGTGCAATGGAGTGAAAATTTGGAAAGTCACCAAAAACTGAGTTGATGACTTCTTCGATGAGCTCGAAAGAACCCAGCATCTCACAGGCCTCGTTAATAGAGTTATCGCACTGCAGAAGATGAAGCCATATTGTGGTATTATATAGCCAAAAAACTAAGCAAGTCAAGTCGTCCGCATGGCTCTGTCGATACGATTCAATGATGACATATAAAATGAGGCTACTAGATTCATACGAAAAACGAGTCCTCAATCGCGTCAGTGGCTCCAATGATGAGATCTTCAAGCCATGTATGATCGCAAGTTAGGCACGCAAATCTCGCAAGCAGATAGAGTGTATTTGCTGGTGTCGCATTGCGAAGGGTAGGCCGGAAGTTTGTCACGACTGAGTCAAGAATGCCGGGCAAATCGCGTGGTGAAAACACAAGCATGGACGAGTAGTCCGCGAGAGGCGTCTACCTTTGAGGTCAGAAATAAGTTACATTGATGCTCCGGATACTAACGTATATCGTGTCATCACTATCTTCTTCCTCGTCCTGTTCTGAGTCAGAATCCGTTTCTGAGCTCCACCACGATGGATCAATGGCAAGCACCTGGCTAATACCATTGCGCACCTCTCTCCGTCTCTCGCTCCTTTTCTGATGTTGCTCTTGTATCCTGCGTTTCTGTTCCATTCTACCACCTGTCCAGCCTTCACCTCGCATAGCTTCTTCTAGTAGTAAGGCAACATCATGTCGTCCAGGTAAGATGGAGTGGGCAGTCACTACATCAAGGGGAGTTAGGCCGCGACGTGTAACCGCGAACGGAGAGCATCCATGGGTCATTAAGTGGGACACTAGTGTAGTAGGACAAAGCAAAGCTGCATGGTGTAGCGGTGTCCAGCCATCTGGAAGAGATCACTGTCGAATCAAGAACACAAGCTATACAAGATCACACTGACCCTTGTCGGCATTTAGATCAGCCCCTTGGGCAATCAATAATCGAACACACTCTTCCCTCTCAACATCACGCTCGGATTCGGAACCAAAACCGTGGATGGTCAGACTAACAAGCCCGAGACCATCTTCATCGTGAACGCCTAGATCAACGTGGATTTGAGCAAGAGGGTCTGTCAAAAGATATTGCAGAACGATAAGCTCTCCAAATACACACGCGCGAGCAAGGCAGTGTGCAACAAGCTCAGATTTTTGAGAAGGGGAGAGCCCTGAGTTGGAAGAAAGAAGTGAAGCAATATGAATCAGAGAAGGATAGGGAGGATGAAGATCTGGTTCTGGTAGGAAGTCTGACTGTTTGAGAGACGTTACATCCATTTTCAAGGCAACGAGGGTACGGTGATGGCTGACGGTATACTTGACGATATGATCGCGTTCGGCTCGCCGTAGATGACAAGGTCGATGCCAAATTACGCGCTGGCGGCGAGTAGGTCTGCTAAACCATGTACATAGAGCAACGAAAGCTGAAGGGGGTTGATTGTTTGTTACTGGTAACTTGACATCGATTACTATTATTTAGGCTGATATCATAACGCGCTTACATAGTAACATACCCTTTTCGTCAACTGTCACCCATATGAACCCTCACAAGCGGCGAAAACTTGAAAACGGCAACAACACAGACGACAGGCGGTCTGCCATTGATGATGAATCGGACCCAGAAAGCCTCTCAGCCAGCGACCATGATATCTCGGACTCGGACGACTATCCTGAAATAAAACCACAAAAGTCTAAGCAGACATCTAAGCGCAAAATAAGAGCGACTGGCGCCTCGAAATTCGGAGAAACACTACAATCTTTGCTTAAAACGGATGTACCCTCTTCGCTGCCTTTGTCACTAAAACCGTCCATCGCTAGGAAGCGAAATGATGAGAAACTCGAGACCAAGGCTCACAAGGTGCTTCAAGTGGAGAAAAAGGAGAAGGAGGACAAGGGTAGAATAAAGGACATCATCGGGGGTTGGGGAGGAGAAAGTGAAAGGGCACTGAGAAAGGTCGCACAAAGGGGAGGTTCGTGACATTGGGTTGCTATCATGATCTCAATTTCAACGTCTTCGGCAGTTGTGAAGTTGTTCAATGCAATCCAACAGTCTCAAGCATCTTCGGTAGCAGCGGTGCGGGAAGCCAAAGAGACGAGGGGATCTGGAAGGCCAACCCTTGCTGCACCCACATTTGACGATCGTACATCACGTAAGAAGAGAGCAAAGGACAAGGATAATATCATCGGAAGAGGAAAAGAAAGTATGTCATTACGCGCGATGCCGTCTCGGGACGCACCTCAATTTCTGATAGGCACTATGAACAAAAATGAATTCTTTGACGTGATTAGATCTGGAGGTATCGTCTCTAAAGTATAGTAAAGGTGTTAGGGCGTGGTCTTCAGATTATTATCCTTTAAACTTGAGCTTGGTTGGTACTGCCCAGATTTTAGCGATGCGTGCCTTCCAAATAACTCAAATATCATCTCTAGTACCTTCTTGATTTTAGAGTGGTGATATCAATGACTTTCTAAGGCTGCAGATTTTTTTCTTTCTGCTAGACTTACCTCAAATCAATGGGGTTAGTTGTATCTATAAAATTTGCACGTGGTTAAATTTACTTTTAAGACCTACCCTAAACAAATGCTCAGGTCTGCATAAATTCACGTTCTCCTTCGTCAAAGCATGGTGGGTTCTTACCCATATGCCATATCCTTGGTCATTAATATCCCCAGCGTAGCCTCCTAAGCAAACTATTCGTAAGGAAGAATGGGACCGCCGTATCCATGAAGTCCAGGTTACAAAGAGGTATGTTTACTGTCTTGCATTAGTCTACCTTTCGAGGATGAACACCAATTGGGAATCTCTCTGAATCTACTAAAGAAATGAGGAGTAGATTTAATTGCATGTATTATCTGAACCATATCTCTGTCAACCGTGATTTTTTTTAACTGCGACACTAACTTATATTCTACAGTGACCTAAACCGCCTTATCATGGACTATCTTGTTATTGAAGGCTACAAGTCAGCTGCAGAAGAGTTTAGTCTAGAGGCAGATATTGCAGCCCCAGTTGACTTTGAGAGCATTGAAAGTAGGATGAATATCCGAGAAGCACTCCAGCGGGGTGACATTGAAGATGCCATCACCAGAGTCAACGATCTGAACCCAGAAGTGAGTCATTCCTATAGGTCCTACGTTCGTCAAAGGATTAGAATATTTCATGCACCACTCTCAGACCTGTGCGGTCGGTGATGACAATTAGAAACCAAAAACTTCAGTCTTCAATATGATTTGGCATTCTGTTTTTTTTTTTCTTCTAAAATCAATCAATTACTGACTGATCCCTCTTGGATAGATACTAGACACAAACCCTGCGCTTTATTTCCGTCTACAACAACAAAAGCTCATTGAATACATACGACAAGGGCGGATAAGTGATGCGCTACAGTTTGCGCAAACAGAGCTGGCGCAACGAGGGGAAGAAAGTCCGGAGTTTTTGTCTGAGCTGGAGCGAACAATGACACTGTTAGCGTTCGAATCGCTGCCATCTGTGCCTGCGGCTATTTCTGAGCTTTTGTCACCCGCTCAACGGATGAAAACAGCTGGGGAAGTGAACGCTGCGATATTGGAGAGTCTAAGTCAGGGGAAAGAGGTGAAACTAGTTGGATTGTTAAAGTTGCTATTATGGGGTGAACAGATGTTGGAAGAGAAAGCAGAGTTTCCTCGGATGGGATGATCAACGTAGATTTATTTAATGAAAATTCATTTGACATTAGTAAGCAAACACAAGGAGGGGCGTCCACGACTTGGTAGTTGTCTTCCCCCTGCTTGTTGCCGCCGTCGAGCTGCTTCGTTAGCTCATCGTCCTCTCTGGTTTTACTCAAATCCATGTCTGAGGATGCTCGTGGGCCCAAACCTCGCCGAATTCTATATGTAGCAAATCCAGGTTCTGATGAGGACAGCGACGACAATGGCACTCCCAATTTCACCAACTTCTCCACTCAGAATCCATTGAGGCCGAACAGACAATTACAGAATTCTCATCATGACCAGCCCTCTCCCGTCAGCACCTATCTCCCCCGTGATCCCTCATCACGTCCGTCCCTCTCTTCTCCCTCAACTTCAGACTCTCCAGCCGCTGAAGAGTCCACCCCTCCCCCAAGCACTCCAGCTCTCGTAGTTCCACCTGTTGACCTCCCCACAGAATCTCAAACTTCACAAGAACCCGCAATCGCTATCAACACCATCGACAACCCACAAACCACAACATCTCGCAAAGGAAGGTTCATCAGGGCCATCGGGGCTCCTTTCTATCCTCGTCGCGACAAACGGCCCACTGAAAGCTCGCCAAAGCGCCCACGCACCGTAAGTAATATCTACCTTTCGACCCCTAGTTTACATCCCTAACCCTTTTTCCACCCTTTAGTCTCCTACTGTCTCCACCCCAGATTCTCTCAATAGCGTCAGTTCGACTAGTACCATATCTGGAAAAGTTCTCATCGTTGTCACTACCGACTCGGATTGGTATGTTACTGTCGACATCAGTGGTGCCTCAAATGCAGCCTTTGTACGAGAGTGCATTTTTAACAAGGTCTGTTCACTCTCCATGCAGTCTCATTTCTATCCTCACTCGTCTTTTCTTCTTTGTTTCAGCTCAATATCCAAGATGATGATCAGCTGCGCTTTTCTATCTATCAGACTGAAATGGGCGCATACGCAATCGGTGATGCCCTGACTGACGAAAAGCTCTTTCATCTCTGTCGCGACTTTGGTGACGCAAAAGGATCTCTAAAGTTTTTCGTCTCACACACTTCGGCTCCCGTCCACGAGCCGCCATTGCGTCCACATTCTCCGCCGATCACCACCATACCCCCTCCTGTTCTCCCATTCAACGCTAATAATACTCCTGCTCCTTTACGTCCTAAACGTCGTTCACGGCAGGAAAGCATATCTTCCCAAAGTGAACAGTATCCTCTTGAGACCGCAGGTGGTTATGAAGCGGACCTCGAAAATCCAGATCGTGAAACATTCAAACGGCCGCAACCTCATCCGCTTCCTCAGCCACCTGAACCAGCCATTCCGTACGCAAACCCTGCTAATTCTCCCCCATCTCCTCACCACTCACGTCGACCGAATGGCCTTGCGAGACCCAGCTCGCCTCATCTTCGGTCTTCTAGGCCAAAAACACCCCCTTCACAATACGAAACCTCTCGGTCCGAAATCAACTCATATGATCTGAGACAATTTGCGTCTCTGCCTCCGCCTCAACCGCTATCACCGAATCGTTCTAATCCCCTGTCCGAAGACAATCTAACTTTACCCCTAACCCAAAGACACGGTCGCACAGGTTCCGATGCGGCGACACAACGTGAACAAGTACCAAAGACAATCGATCAGTACGACCTTGTCGCAAAACAAGCTAGGAGTCGTCAGCAACATGCAATAGGGGGTAGGCTCAGAGCAGAACCTTCCAAGGAAAGTCTGTCTCCTAAAGATAAACGTAAACGGTACCCAAATGTGCCAGAGGAAGTTATTGGTCGCTCCGAAACCTGGGTTGTCGTCCCTCGTGCCAATGAAACGGAGGTGTCTTCTCCCGCTCCGGAGCCCTCCAATGGCATACAACCCTCTCGTTCGGGTCCTCGGCAACAACCTCAGTCAGCCGCACCAAATTGGATTACATCGCCGTGGACTGGTCGCTCAGTCGTAGTTCCGGCTGCTCCTCGACAGCCGCCTCCCGTACCAATAACTAACGAGGCGCGCGCGCCCCCACCTCGCGCGGGGGCGGGAGTTCCCATACCTTCACGAATTTTTGCCTGGAAAGGGGAACAACGAGGCGATCCTAAGGCGGTGCCCCAGTACACCACTAGCCAGTGGGGTAGTGGTCGCCTTGCGAAAGGTACCAAAAGCATGGACAATATACGCGCGGCGGCTTACCCTGCACCGCTGCAACCAGGTTCGACTCGTCGTCCTCCTCCACAGTTACCTATAGCAGCCCGGCAGACACCTCCCGTTCCGTATGCTGGATATGCTCCCGGTGTGCCAAAATCATACGATCCCCCGCGATTAGGCATCAGACCACTCCCTGTGCAAGGAAATGCGCACAACAGCAACCTTGACCTGACACGCGATACATACAGCCGCGGAACGTACTCGAATACCTTAATGTCTCCCAATCAAGAACCCTACCCCCGTCCTCAATCTGCGTTCGGTGACTCTATGACTTCGCTTACCCACCAAAACCAACGTCTACAATCACCGACACATGGAAGTGTAGAATCCGGAGAGTCAGGGCGGTCGCCACGTGGAATATCGCCGAATCGGCCGTACCATTCCACTCATCTTTCTGGATCTAAGCTAGATAGCAGCTACGGAAACCGCTCTGATAGGTCGTCGGATGTCCAGAGCGGGGCAGAAACATCGTATACGACACCACCTATAAGCCCTCGCAGTCCTCTCTACCCTGGTCGGGACATGAGTTCTAACTCATCAAGACCATCTACTTCCGATAGCAAAGCTAATGGGTCACCCGAGGCTCACCGGACAATAAGGCCTGAAGATCACACATGGTTCTCGACCTATATTAGTCAAAGCAGCGATGGTACTCTCGTACCGCCGCGTCCAAGCGAAAACAAGAATGAACAGCGAGTAGAAACCCCACCTCCTTCGGCGACTTCTGTAGTCGCAGATCCCACTTATCTCAATCAATTTGAGCCCGGATCTGATGGTGATGATATGGGTACCGTCATCTGGAAGAAGCCACCTACAGCTGAAGCGGAGAAACCAAAATCCATCCTACGGCCACCGTTGAAAGTCCAAATTGAAGCGTCTCTCGGTTCAGGAGACGAGATAAAAGTAGCCGATAAGCAGCTACAGAGCGTTTCGCAAATCCCCACGCCGCCCTCCATGCCACCCCCTTCACCTAAGCCACAAAAAGAGATTTATGGCAAGCGCGAAAGGGGCCCCAGAGGGAGCACTTTTACTGATCGACAGAGTTCTACTTGGGCGCCACGACCTCCACCCGAAGATGTATATGAACGTCTAGAAGAGTTTTTCCCTGGGCACGATCTTGATAAACCAGTGATTGAGGCCAATTCGGGTGGAACTTCTCCAACGACGATGACTGCAGAGCCTACCATTCCTGAGCCCCCAGTGCCCCCAGTGCCCGATAAGGCGCGGATCAGGGGAAAGAAGTCGATTCGTATTGTTGCCGAAGAACACAAGAAGCTTATCGACCGTACATCACGGGCAGACGCTTCCTCATACTCAAACGTCCTGCGGAAACGAAGTACAAAACTTTGGGGCAGCAAGCTAGAGGAAGTTACGACTGCCGTTCCGAAGTATCCGCCGCCATCATCATCGTCATCGTCCAATCAAGCTGTGCCAGGCCCTTCTACCACGGGTAATAGTCGCTTGTTACTCGAACAGATTTGAGCACCTTTTACTAAAATCTCTGACTATAGCAACATTCAAATGGGTTCGAGGAGAGCTTATCGGCCGTGGCACGTACGGACGCGTGTACCTTGCTCTCAACGCAACAACTGGGGAAATGATTGCTGTGAAACAAGTTGAACTGCCCAGAACCGCGAGCGACAAGAATGACTCGCGACAAGTAACCGTTGTGCAAGCGCTGAAGATGGAGAGTGAGACGTTGAAAGACCTCGACCACCCGAATATCGTACAATATCTGGGTTTTGAGCAGACGCTCGATAATTTGAGCATGTGGGTAGATAGCTGTTACACGTTCGAATCTATTGACGCATCGTACCTTTTTTTAGTTTCTTGGAGTATGTGCCTGGAGGCTCCATCGGAAGCTGCCTTTTGAAGCACGGTAAATTCGAAGAGAATGTGACGAAGTCGTTCACTGGGCAAATCCTAGCAGGCTTAGAGTACCTCCATTCAAAAGGCATCCTTCATCGAGTAAGAAATAACTAGTTCATGCTCACATAAATTGACTTTGGCTTGCGCTTTCCATTTATACAGGACCTGAAGGCCGACAACATTCTCGTGGAGATGTCAGGGGTCTGCAAGATTTCTGATTTCGGCATCTCAAAGAGGACAGACGATAGTGGTGGAGCCGTATTTACGGCTATGCAAGGGTCTGTGTTCTGGATGGCACCAGAGGTTATCAGCACAAAGAAAAAGGGGTATAATTCGAAGATTGACATTTGGAGCGTTGGCTGCGTCGTGCTGGAGATGTGGGCGGGGTCACGTCCATGGAATGGGGATGAAGTGGTTGCAGTAATGTTCAAGGTGTGTGCTGTGGCCGTGTTTTGTTTTTACTGCGATAGCTCAGGATACGGGTTACAGCTTTACCAAAGCAAGCAGCCGCCGCCAATACCAAAAGATGTAGTGTTATCTGAGCTGGCAGATGATTTCCGACTCAAATGTTTCGCCATGTGGGTTTCCTTGTCACTTTCTGCAATAGAGAGCTCATGCAATATGTGTATAGTAATCCTGAGGAGCGACCTACGGCAGCTGAGCTACGGAAGCATGGATATCTGACACTCCCACCGGACTGGGTCTTTACGGACTTTCGTGAGTAGCAAGGGACTTGACACTCTCATTTAAAAAACATGTACAACGTTTCCCACTTATCAGGTTAAATCGCAATTTTTGTTTTCTCCGAATTTGTTACTTTGTAGCCATCTCCATATATAGTAATACCCACGATGATGTCATTGTTCCATTTTATGTAAATCAATCGACTTTGCTCTCCTGACACTATGCAGCGCCGGGATCATCAGCAACAACACGACGAAGCTGCTCGTGTCGCCGCTGCGACTCTCATACAGCGATTATGGAGAAGACAGCGCAGCAAGTATCTCAACACAGACGCACGCTGGAAAGACGCACTATCACAGGCCAGATTTGAGGTTCTCGCAACTACTCAACACAAGCCAGATGTTCAAACAGATTAATATCTTTCCAGGTAGACAGAGCTGCGGCGATGGATGGCAGAAACTCGCCGCCTCGTCGATGGAGGCGTGCTGTCTTTCTGATTGGTCGCTTAAGAGACAAAGATGACTTTCTACAACAATCAGGGTATCCAGCAGAAGCTGAACTAAAACACCTCGAAACGCAACATTGGCTCGAACTCATAGACGGGTTTGTGCCCTCTCGTTCTCGATGCCAGACCTCTCACTATGTCTCTTATCAGAAAACATCGTTATGGATCCAACCGTTGAGTACACTACTACAGCATGCAGATAATCTCATCGTTTTACAAGACCCACAGTCAAGGCTTGTTTTCCATTAAGGTTGACTCTTGATATCTCTAAACTCACGATCTCAGTGGTATCATAAACGGTGGCAACAGGAAGACACCACGGAGAACTTCTTCAAATGGTCAGATCCCTTTCTGACAATACCACCTCCTTTCTACCATCAATCCTACTCTAGGCTCGATGAAGGAGGCGGCAAACATCTATCTCTTGACCAATGTCCTCGTGAACAGCTGGAAAGAGAAGTGAGGGCTATACATGCTACTATTTATTTACGTTTGACGTACTTATTATAATGATGCACAGAAGATCAAGTAAGAAAGTGAATCGGTCTTTTCGCTTTGCTGACTTGCCTTAAACAGATATCTGTCAGCAGAACAGAGTATGCGTTGCTTCTTGTTTATCCATTCCAAGAATGAGAACACCGAAGGGATCTTCCAGGACTTAAATACTTGGTCAAAATTGACGACCAAGGGAAGCTACTATGGGCTAAAAACAATCAACCAGTGGACACAACTCCAGGACATTGGATGGATGCAAATGATGGTCGTGGTATTGTTCCCATGGATCTCAATCGCGCTTCAGAAGTATCACGCGCGAGAAGGAGGCAGTGGGATGACTCGTCGTCGTCCGTGGACAGCGCACAAGCAAACCACTATGTTGGCCCAACCCCGGGGAGAGCCAAATGGGTAACTTACCTTCGACAATACCTGACTCTTCGCGGAATGATGGATCGACTGCTGAGGAGGACAGTCCGCCGCAATACCTGGATCTATGTTTCTGTGAGCTGCAATTTGGTCAGCCTTTAAGCACTTGTCCAAACATCGCACATCTTTTTGCCCCCAGGACAAACATTGTACGCCCTTGCTAGACATTCTATGACTGCGAAATAAAACTATTACTTCAAGTCAACATATTTGTAGGAATCAAAGGTGACTTAACATCATTATCCTGGCAGTCATCTCAAGCGACTTCGTTAGATACAGGAGCATTTCAGCACTCGTCGTTTACGTCCGGCGGTCTTGTAACGTCGGCAGGGCTCATATCAGTCAAACAAGGCCTTATCCACACGTTGTCCCCTTTATCAGGCCACTACAGGCACGTTGTCTATCCTTGTCTGCTTGTTTCGCATATATTCATATATACGCATTCAAAGAACCTCAGTTAACGTTAGTTTACATCATTGCGCTGTATATACTTACCTAACAATTGCGGGCTTAGCATTTTCATCGATTTATAGACATCCTAGGTGAACGAGGCGTGGACATGCGCAAGGCCAAGATAAGCAAGGCGGAAGTTGCTCTTTGGGGGTGAGCAGAACTCTACATTCAATCGACGCGTCTAGCTTCTGAGATCGTACTTTCATTTTTTCAGAATTGAGCATATTGCAAAATTCAAAAAGTGGCAGAGCGGGAAGGTAGTAAGGGGAAAGGATAGCGTGAAAGAGGTTGTATCTAAAGTGATAGAACCGCAGGACGAGCGCAACCAGTGGAAAGCCGAGATATTGCGGGGGCGGAATTCACAAGTCAATGGACAGGACAATTTGCCTGGTCTGGCAGGAGGCGACAACAAGAGTGAAAGAGAATGTTGATTGAGTGGAGGAACCTGGTAGAGGTTAACGACAGTAACTTATTTGCCCCTTCTGTTCGTCATAACCACCATGTATGATACTGTAATTTTTGGTTTCTCCTTTGGAAGCTATCATGCCCTACTCCATTCGCTTTTGAAATCAGATATACCAACGGGCTGTGTAGCCTAAAGTCGCCTACGGTCAGCAATATGTGCTTCCAAAGAATATCTTGCCCAGACCTTCTCATCGTAGTCGATCCACTCTCCTTGAGACAGGTCGACCTCCTGGAAAACATTTCCGGTCGAGCCTATACACTTCCATATTCCCTCCAGAGTGGGCAATTATTTTGAAATGCGAAACTCATGCCAGAAGAATAGTCATACCTGAGGATCGAAGCCGACGAATTCAAGGCCACGGCATTCCATGACCAAGATAGGCTCGAAGTTAGCGTTGTCCGAGCGGTAAACTTGCGTCGGCGTAGATTCAAATTTCGCGGAACTTTCACGCTTGCCTATGCAAACTTTATTTTCCTGGCAAAAATGAGGTTGCTCGTCACTTACAAATGCCGCAACGCCAGACAAAGTTGGCAAAGCTGCCTTTGCCACCTGTCACTTCACGCTCTTCCTGCGTGATAATCGAAATGCCTTTCAATCAGCACAAATATAAAGTAGAAAGTAACCACCGGACTTTGCGATTCATGGAAACAAATTTAGGGTGAATTTCATGACAGCTGTTGCATTGGACCTAGTCATCAGATCGTAAGATTTTAATGACGGATTGTTGGATGGAATGCAGGGACTTGGAAAAAGTATTCAAACTCGTGCGAAGCGGGAACCAGATCGGTGACATTTTCGAGCTCTGCTTTGATCGATAGTTTTAAGCGCTTAGAGCAAAGGAATAAAGCGTCAAGGAAGGTATAATAAAATCCCTATTCACGACTTACTACCATACCTTGTTGTTAACTTGGAAAGGTCTCGTTGATCCCATTCACGCAGACTTGTTTGCTTTCAGCCTCTGGTGCAAATATTGCAGGAAGTAACAGTGGTAACCAAGTAATACAGTGGCCAGCATAAAAGATGGCGTCGAGCATTGTCCGACTGGTACGTACTCATGTAACTCTTCGCCATACACACGTGAGGCCGTCAATGAGACACTTTGCCTCATCATCCACGGCGTTGGCCCGACGCGCTAAACCTGAAGACAGGCTTACAGCGGACGAAGCGTTTGATTTGCTAGAGGATGATTATGACGACGATGACACGACTTCGGGTGGACATATGATGCTCAGAGAGCATCGAAGAGTACTGTACTACCTTCGGCTGATAGAACATGAGATGCCTAAGCTTGTTGGTGAGCCCAAGGCTTACGTCTTGTTGGCTCGCTGGATAACTTTTTTTGCCATAGCTTACCGCAAACCATTTACTCCTCCAATGTCCGAGACACCTCTGGTAGTCCGTCGTGTGGATTATGCTGGAGAAAAGCATCCTCTCACCGCCAAACGTGTGATTGTGGCATCCGTGGATGACCTGCCCTTAGATGGCGAGGCCGCTATTCACCAGTTCAAACTTCTCGCTGGCCCACGTTGGACACCAAACCCCCCGCCCGACGCAGGACTCAGAGAATCACGAGCTTCGCCAAATGGATATATTAAGATCTCGTGCGAGGACTTTCCGAAGCCTTCCATGAATCTCAAATGGGCGAGTGATGCTTTAGACAGGCTGATTACTGAGGCGAATGTAAGTTGAGTCAAATGTTCACGTACTTATTCAATTCGGCTAATGTTTATGACTCCTAACCTACTTAGGCCAAGCGGGATGCCTTCAAAGAAGTGCCCCTTGACATGCGCCATATTTACTCGAAGGCAAAGAAGAATCAAAAGGGGGATCACCTCCGCGGACGTCCCAAGCGCCCTTCAATACAAGACTTTCCTCAAGAGTGGTTACAGCATAGTGGTACTGTAGTAACGTAGCATGTTCTATATAATTTCTTAATCAATAGATGCAACAAGGTTGTCGATGGCAATGAGCAGAATCTATCGGCTGATGTTCTATTCTTGGATCTCATTTGATGTGCATGCAACCAACGTGTTGAGCACATTGAAAAAACGGTAGGAAACTAAAACGAAGAAGGGGGTTCGCAATGCATATTTGCATCCGTCATGAAGCTAGTATCATGGGTATACAGATTCGAACTTTTTCTATTTCTTTTTGCTGTGAACTTTTTTTTTTTTTTGTTTGTAGTCGCTTCTGTTGCCCAAACCCAAACTGGAAATGGCTGCCACCGTGGCCAAACAGACCCAACGTCGCCCAACTTCTTCCCTTTCACCCGTCTCATTCGACGCACAAGTAATTTTTTTCTCCTTCTCTCATCCTCATCTCTCTCCTCTCGTTTCTTACATATTCTACAGATGACGGATTCCTATGTATCTTCTCGCACTGGCGACATGGAACCCAACGGCGGCTACGTTAACGGTTCCAGTCCTTCGTTGACTGGTCCTGGCCACAACACTGGCATCTCCCCTGTCATTCGTAAAAAATTAATGGGATATGTGGGTTTCTCTCATCTCCCAAATCAAGTGCATAGGAAGAGTGTGAGAAAAGGGTTTCAGTTCACTGTCATGGTGGTTGGTGCGTTACCTTTTTGTCCAACCCCCTTCCTCGCCCGCGACACTCAGGTTGACTGTTCGTTCGCAGGCGAGTCCGGCCTTGGAAAGTCTACATTAATCAACACCCTCTTTAATACTGCACTCTACGCTCCCAAAGAGCCACTTCCTCCCGCGGCAGAGAGATCTAAAACTGTTGCCATTGAAAGTATCGCTGCTGGTATGTACTATTACTATTTTGGGCCGAACTTCCGATTTATGTATGTAAACTTACGTCTTGCGTGTAGATATTGAAGAAAATGGTGTTCGGCTTCATCTGACCGTTGTCGACACTCCCGGCTTTGGAGACTTTGTCAACAATGACGATAGGTACAAAGTGTCCTATATCTTGCATATCCGAACATTGATTATCCTCAAAGCTGGAAGCCAATCGTGGATGACATTGATTTCAGGTATGACGCCTACCTTGAGCAGGAGAACCGCGTCAATCGCTCGAAAATCAATGATAACCGCGTTCACGCGTGCCTATACTTCCTTCAGCCAACAGGACATTCGTAAGTTAGCCTTTTCGTTCATTTTTTATTGTCTTCTGTAACAAACCTTTCAGGCTGAAGCAGATTGATATCGAGTTCATGCGTCGTCTTCATACTAAAGTGAACTTGATACCAGTTATTGCGAAAGCGGACACATTGACTGATGAGGAAATGGTTGAATTCAAAGAACGGGTTGGAGCTTCATCTACTTTTCTTTTCGAAGTGCCATCCTCACCCTTCTCCACTCCAGATTTTGGCGGACATTGCCCACCATGATATCCACATCTTCCAAGCGCCGACTTATGAGAACGAAGATGAGGAAACTATTGCCGAAGCCGAAGAGATTGCGAGTAAAATTCCGTTCGCCGTCGTAGGATCAGATGCGATTGTCACAGCATCTGATGGACGGCAAGTCCGTGGCCGTGCATACCCATGGGGTGTCGTTGAAGTGGACAATGAGGATCATTGTGACTTTGTAAAACTCCGTCAAATGCTCGTCCGCACCTACATGGAAGAGCTACGAGAGTATACCAACGATGTACTGTATGAGAATTGGCGGACGGAGAAGCTTCTCAGCATGGGTGTTGCTCAAGATTCTACCGTATTCAAGGAAATAAAGTGGGTCTTTGTCTCAACACCTGGTCTTTGTTGCTATATCTTTTTCTTTTCAGTCCCGCTGCCAGAATGCAAGAAGAACGTGTCTTGCATGAAGCCAAATTAGCGAAGATGGAGGCAGAGATGAAGATGGTCTTCCAGCAAAAAGTACAGGAGAAGGAAGCCAAACTCAAGCAGTCAGAGGAGGAACTGTATGCGCGCCACAAGGACATGAAGGAGGCTTTGGAGAAGCAGCGCTCGGAACTTGAGGACAAGAAGAGGAGAATCGAGAGTGGTCGCCCGTTGACCCCAGAAAAGGCTTCCGTGGGTAGCTTACCTCTGTTCACTAATGTTTATTACTTAATTGCTCTTTCCTTCAGACGAGCAAGAAGAAGGGATTCCTCCGCACGTAATTGGATGTCATCTCCGATGCTTCAGGGTGATCCTTGTTGCTAGTATTCCCCTCATCTCAGTATATCTCTTTTTAGTCTCGCTTCAATGTATTGCCCCTTCTATTCTTCACCTTTTTTATATCTTGGTTCTGTTCCACCCACGCTCCTTTTGCATGGACATTTTGCTACTGCTTGTCGAGTTATTAGGATTCGCCCCACTTTTTTTTTTTGGCTTTACTTGGAGTTTTTCGTCAACGAGACAATATACCACACATAACCCAAGCATACAGTAGCTTTGGCCATGATTGATCTTGCTGAACTTGTGACAACAAGTGCAAATACTACCTCATTCGCAGCGACGACTCACTTGTCGCTTTCCACAATGGCTGATTTGCAGGCTCTTCTCTCTGCACTTGACGTATTCAGCAAGGCTCCGGACAAAGCATCACTAGACAGAGCAAACTCATGGCTTCAGGAATTTCAGCATTCTGTAAATTGTCTTTCGCATATGGCCAATGGCGACCAACACCTCTAACTGTGTCCCAATCGCTCCTTGTCCTAGTCTGAGGCGTGGACAACATGCAATGTCCTCCTCTTATCCTCTGATGCTCCTCCAGGAGCCAAGATGTTTGCTGCACAAACTTTCAGAACCAAAGTGAGTACCCATACGCTTCACCTTATCTGCCTTTTTTGATTGCTGTGATCATGATTAGGTCACGTACGATCTGCACCAAGTCGACGAGAAAATGGTACCCTCCCTGCGAGACACAATTCTGTCAGCATTGGAGATGCATTCCAACGGTCCGCGAAACCTCGTCGTCCAGCTATGTTTATCCCTAGCTGGCATCGCATTACAAATGCTTTCCTGGATCGACCCAGTTCAAACAATGATTGATTCCTTCGGGAGAAATCCTCCAACAGTTCCCTTATTACTTCAGTTCCTGACACTTCTTCCTGAAGAACTCAACAGCAATACCAGAATACCTATCACCGTTCGTCTGGTTGTAATCTCATCTAGCATCTATGATTGAAATCATCTGTTCTTACTTAGGATGACGAATATAGAGAGAGATCTCAGAAGCTTCTAACAAACAACGCCAAGAAGGTATTGGAACTGCTGACAGTATACGTGCAAGCTACTGGTACGCTAGGCAATATTTTTTTGGAGCAATCTGGAGCTCAGTGTCTGCCTTTGATAGGAGTAACAACCGATGTCCAGAACCAAGTCTTCCATTGCTTGCGCAGCTGGCTCGTCGCTGGCGAAGTACGCGCTACCGATCTCAAAGAGACGCCTCTTTTCGCCTTCTCCTTCAGTGCCTTAGGGATAGATGCGCTTTTTGATGCTGCCGTCGACGTCATATGTGAACTCATTCACGAAACTCAAGAGATTGACGAAAACATGGAGGTGATACAACTTATTGTTCCGCAAGTCATCGCTTTGCGGCCACAACTTTTGAAGGAGCAGAAGAATACAGATAAAATACGAGGTTATGCTCGGATTTTTGCGGAGGCAGGAGAGACATATAGGCTACTTTTATTACAGCATACAGGAGCCTTTTTTCCGATCGTCGAAGCCATTGGCGAGTGCTCAGCTTATTCCGACCTTGACATAGTTCCGATCACATTTCCCTTCTGGATGCGACTGGCTCAAAATATTGGCAAGAAATCCTCCGTTCCGCCTCTCTTTCTGGAAGCTTATCGAACTTTGATGCGCGTCATTATCGGGCACCTTCACTTCCCTGCAGAACCAGATGCGCTCGTAGGCGAGGAAGCAGACTCTTTTCGATCATTTAGACATGTCATGGGCGATACTCTAAAAGATTGTTGTTTTGTACTTCGAACAGATACCTGTCTGTTGACGGCCTACGATCTCATCACCACAGCTCTTTCTAGTCGCCCCGATGCTTTATCCTGGCAGGAGATAGAAGCGCCTCTGTTTGCAATGCGATCAATGGGAGCGGAGATAGACCCCAATGACAACAATGCTGTTCCAAAGATCATGAACCTTATACCATCTCTTCCCAACCATCCACGCGTTCGATATGCCGCCCTGTTAATTATCTCCCGCTATACCGAGTGGATTAACATGCACCCAGAGTATATCAGTGCCCAACTTCAGTATATCTCGTCTGGTTTCGAGGATGCAGATACGGAAGTATCAGCAGCTGCTGGGCAAGCGCTTAAATACCTCTGCCAAGATTGTAAACAGGTCTGTCTCAACTTCTTCCTAACCGAGCTTTATCCAATGCATTTCGATTAGCATCTAGTGGATTTTTTACCGACCCTACACACATTTCTTAATACAACTGGCTCGAAGCTATCTCAAGATGACCGGCGTCAGGTCTACGAAGCAATCGCGCATGTCATATCTGCAATGCCTATGGATCGAGCGGCCACTTCTCTTCACACATTTTCACTTGACATTCTTGGTCAAGTTCATACGATTGCCAGCCGGTCGACTGTTGCAACCCAAGCAGAGCTTCTTGATATCAACAGTACGTTGTAATCTATTTGGATGATTTGAGCTCCATTAAAAAATATGAATACGTTTCTCAGATGGCTTAGAGAATCTCGAAATCATGCTTCATGTAATTCGTACCTTTGGGGAAGACCTGCCGGCAACATGTCATGGCACTTGCGAACAAGCCTGGTATATATTTGATGCCTTCTTAAACAAATATGGTTCAAATTATGACACTGCGGAACGAACGTCGCGTGTCCTTCGTCACGGGATCAATCTATTTGGACAATATGCCCTTCCAGTTGCGTCTTCTGTAGTGGAGCGGATGTCCCGCGCTTTCGAAGCTACAGGGTACTCGAGCTATCTGTGGATAGCTGGCAAAATCGTAGCGGCATTCGGTAATGAAGAAGCGCCGACTTTAAGAACGGTCTTCCGAGAGTTGTACGAGCGATCAACTAATAAAGTCGTTACTGTGCTGCAAGCAAAACCGCCTGGTGATATACCGGATGGTGCGTCAGAAATATTGATTGTTTTGCGCTTCTTTAACTTGTGACGCGTCTCGTCTAGTGCTGGAAGACTACGTTCAAATGCTTTTGCAACTTATTGACTACGCACCTGACATCTTTTTCCAATCGTCGGCTTTCCCTCTCGCATTCCGAGCTACAATGGCGACACTTACGCTAGTCCATGCCGATATCATATTTGCTGCCCTTGACTTGTTCCGCGCCATTCTGACACATGATTCTTTGGGTGCTCATACGGCACCGCCACCCCCGAAGTTTCCACTCTATGCAGCTGCAATTCGAGCTGTCTTTGAAAAGGAAGGCTCCGAGCTTATAGGGTATCTCCTAGCAGGTTTGACGAGTGACTTCCCAGAGGATTCCACTGCCGCCGTGGTTTCTATTTTCCGTGCAATTGCTGTAGCGTGGGCGTCAGAGCTTACAGCTTGGCTGCCGAGTGTTCTTCTGCAACTCCCAACAACCGTTGTTCCCAGCGAAGCCAAAAATCAATTTTCATCCGACGTGAACGCGTATGTGGTTCATTTCATTTTTAGGGAGATAAGTTAATCCTCTCTGCTCGATAGTGCTATTCAATCACGCGACTTTGACAAAGTCAAGTATGCCATCTTGGCGTTGAATCGCACCTCGCGAAAGGCCCGTGAAAGGAGACGGGCAACCATTGACCGTTGAAATATTAGTATAGCTAAATACAGTATGAATCGTTGTGTAAGTAGTACTGGACGTGATTTCCAAAACTGTCTATAATTTTACGTTATGGCTTAATTCGGACTATTGATTGCTACGGAGTCGGATTGTTCAGGAACGGGACAACAAACAACCTTTCCTTCAGTCTACAAACCCAGTATTATCCCGGTGTCTTTGTGAGCTATGTTTCGGCAGGCAGGCAATATTTTCGTACGTAGAGGTGGGTAGCCATCATGGATCATCAATATATAAGCTTGCTGAAATTGTCCGACTGGCAGGTCATCGAGCATTTTCTCAGTCGGCACACCGGAAATCCTATGCAGACACTGTTCATAATCTTCTCGTCAACAAGGACACAAAAGTAATTTGCCAAGGTCTCACCGGCAAAACTGTACGTATGCATCTACCCTGTTCGTTGGCAAACTTAGTTTACACCGGAAACACAGGGTACCTTTCATGTAAAAGAAGCTATCGAATTTGGAACGAATATGGTCGGAGGAGTTTCTCCCAGTAAAGCAGGTCGGGACCATTTGGGTCTCCCTGTTTTTGGTAGTGTAAGAGAAGTGAGTAATCCGTATTCCAACAAGGACTTAACTCTCGTCACGATATACTAATCATAACACAGGCGGTTCGGGAGACCAAACCGGACGCGTCCGTAGTCTATGTTCCACCTCCGCTTGCTGCGGATGCTATTATTGAGGCTATTGAGAACGAAGTCGGCCTGATTGTTTGTATAACAGAAGGCATACCTCAGGCCGATGAAATTCGGGTATGTGTTGAATTATATACCCATTGGCCATATATTCTTTCCAAGAATAGGTAATGCATGCTCTTCAAAGCCAGTCAAAGTCCCGCCTTGTTGGACCAAATTGCCCAGGAGGTACGCAGTTTCGTGTGGCTTTCCTCTCAGGATTGAAGGACAACCCCCATCTGTGCTAAAACCTGCTTTTAGTGATTAATCCTTTGGGTTGTAAGATGGGCATTCAACCTGGGCACATTCACAAGCCCGGAAATATTGGTAGTTAATTTCATCCCTGGCATTCTCATCACCACTTAAGATTGTCGACAAGGCATCGTGTCTCGTTCCGGGACCTTGACGTATGAAGCTGTTGCCCAAACGACTGATGTTGGACTTGGACAATCTCTCTGTGTTGGTATTGGAGGAGATCCTTTCCCTGGAACACAACACGTCGACGTCATCAGAGTGTTCCTCGAGGACTCAAAAACAGAAGGTGAGATAGCTCTTATGTTCCCTTCCGCACACATTTACCTGTATTGAAGGCATCGTACTCATCGGAGAAATCGGCGGATCCATGGAGGAAGAGGCGGCTGAGTATCTCGAACGATACAACCTGACGAGGAAAGTTCCTAAGCCTGTTGTCGGGTTTATTGCTGGAAGAACAGCTCCACCTGGTCGTCGTATGGGTCATGCTGGCGCAATTATTGCAGGAGGCAAAGGTCAGACACTGATGCAATGTTTTGATCGGGTTCATATCTCTATCCTTGACAGGTGCGGCTTCAGACAAAGTTCGCGCATTAGAAAAAGCGGGTGTGATCGTTACGGACAGCCCTGCAAAGATCGGGGAAGAGATGTTGAAGGCAAGTGAAAGTCCGTAAAAAGAAACAACTTGTGGCTAACTTAGTTGACAGGCTATGAGAGCTCTGAAGGCATAGCTATACCTGCAGCTATAGACTTAGATGTTGTTGGACATCAAGATTATCTTATCCTTGCTAAATAATGCAAGTATTGCATGGTCGTGAGACTGCATACCATTCCGACGAGCTTCCAGAACACTGCGTGCACTCGGCATATCATATTGTTACCCAAACGGCTGTAATCTCTTCTTTCAACTCAAGGCGAAGACAGTAGTTCAACCCCCGCGACGCTCTCAGTTGCGGTGGTTAAGCATAGTGGAGCTTCTAGTTTCCTTGGGTTGAACTCGTTTTCAATGGCAAGGTCCTAGCCGCAGCTGTCGACGATATTGATGTTTTAAGGTAGAAGTAAGCTATAGCTGTTGACTAGAGCTACAACTTCGAACTCGATGCGGCGAAGAGTCCTCAGAAACCATTGCCTGAAGTGAGATACCATACGTAGCACACGGTACAGGTATTAACCAGCGCGACTACAGCAAATTGTTGGCGGTCGTGTAGGTTTGTCAGGTACAATCAGCATCGGCTGCTGATGTTACAAGAAAACTACAGTAGTGAGCTAGATTTTGACATTCGATAAAGTGGGCAAGTAAACAAGGCATTGGGAGTTCCCGCTAGTTTCAAACTCAGTGCATGAAACAGTGGGTAAGAATGTATTCCAAGTTACCTGATGACTGACATGCCATCTGCCCGATTTCATGCAGCAGCATCTTATCTATCTTCTGCAACTGTGCAAGCCTCCACGGCTACTAAACTTGAGGTTTGACATCCCGTTGGTTTCTATGTCAGGTTCTAATCTCAATATTGACACAGCTTTATGGACTTTTTAAATGCATCACAGTTTCACCAATGCCCTCCATATCCCGTCCGTCCATCTTCGATATGACAGGTCGTGCAAAATGGGATGCTTGGAATTCCGCAGGTAAAAAGTATCCTGTGCTGGAAGAGGCGGAGGAGAGATACCTTGAAATCGCAATGACGCTTGGGTGGTCTGAGGCAACTCTGGTGGAATACAAGCCTGAACCATCTGAGTCAGACAGTATATGGGATAGTGATGACGAGCCTCGTAAGAGGGGTGGATACAGTGGGATGGGCGTTTCAGTCAGCACAATGGGGAATTCTGAGGAAAACGCAGATGAAACCCTACACGGATTGGCTGTCTCTGGTGATGTGGCGAGCTTATCTTTGCTATTGGAAAAGAATCCAGAAATAGACGTGAATGGGCTCAATGACTTTGTGCGTTTTATGGAATTCCTTTGCCGGTCGAAAAAGATGCATTGAATACCAGGGGTACACTCCGCTGCATTTGTCGTGCGATCGGGGGAATCTGGAGATAGTAACACTATTGTTGAGCAAAGGAGCAGATCCTAGAATCAAAGCAAGAATTTCTATGAATTTAGTAATCTGCTGCTCATCTAATGATTTCAGGATCCCGATGGTCTGACGGCCTTGGAACTGGCCCGAATCGCCGGACATGGATTAATCCAAGAAACTTTACATCGTGCTGATGGTGGTAAGAATGTATAGGAAGGATTAACTATGATGTTCGCCGAGCCATGCTACCGTTACGACATCGCAAAACCCACGATTTATTTCGGTCACCGGTGAAATAAACTTGTCTCCTTGGTCTGAATAGTTTGCTTCCGGGCAGTGGGATCGATCATGTCTTTTGGCGTCACGAGGGATCTAAGACTCTGTATTGGACGGTGGAGGTAGTGTGGGCTTGGGTAAAGGTGACCTTTTTGTTGCGCTTGAGTGATAGGGTGAACTGGGTGAAAGAACGTTTCCCTGTAGCTTCTTCAGGAGATGTTTTTAATCGGAGCCTTTCGCTACTCACCAATTCCAATAACCTGGCTACGGATTTGGTAGGAATAGCTCCTACGCTCAGCCAATAGCGTATCCTGTCAACGCTCCATTCGACTGTCTTCTTCCCCTCGTTGTCGGCAGTGTACCGATTATAGATGCCTAAAAGCTCTGCAGGCTTTCCATCCCGTCTAGCGCCCTGGTTGATAGCGACGAGGTGGAATATACGGTTGTGGCGAGTGCCATGAAGAGAGAAACGAAGGCGGACTGTCATGACTCCGAGGGCTACTTTCAGGTCGTGACAATACTTAGTATGTGACTAAATCGTGACTATTGCATCACGCACCCTCTATTTCACACGGTTTACCACTACAACTATCTTGTACAATAATAAAAAATCTGCAGCAAACGCTGATGCTTGCTTTGCTTGTTTTTCTGATCTTGTTTAATACTGAGATGTACTGCGAGATGTAGGTGTACTGTATGTCTTCGCGACAGTCCGAATCGATTGATTCCTCGGCCGAATTTTGGTGCACGTGGTTTGTAAACTTCAACGCGTTCATCGCTGTGCATTGACTTTTCTGACTATGACTGCTGCTTTTGCAACCTCTGGTTCATACGGCACTCTCAGTAGCTCGACTAACCACGGAAATGGTCCGCTGCGGATACCGCAGACGCACTCTGTCGATCTCTCAGCGCTTCAGAGCGCTAACCGAGTTCTACAAGAGCAGTTCAATAAAGATGCTGTGATCATTCCCGACATTGGCGATGCACTGACATCTCGTGCGTATATCGAGCTCCTTCGTTGGCATCCGAATAACAGGGTCTTTAGAAACGGGACAAATTTCGGGGGCCTATAGCGTTTTCACTCAAGACTATCGGGTTCCGTTTCAAAAAAGAAAGTTTGTGACTATACCAGAAGGCCTATTTGAGTATTTTGAAAGTGTGTCTACTACAGATTTTGACATTTTTACAGACCACTCATCAGTCATACTAGGCGCCAGCGGTGTAACACACATGGGGTTGATGCCCGAGATTGAGCGCGCGTGGATTTCCTATGACACTAAACTATTCTTTTGGGACTACGTCGACGGGTACGTTGGCAACGGCTTATCCTCCTAGCTTGATAAAAATTTTCGTCAGGCGCGAAATTAACTCCTTTGTGGACCAAAACGATGTGATTCGCAGCGTTCACCTTGTTAGACCAAAAAAAGGTCTATTCATTGATGAAATATCCCATCTACTTGTCGTCATCACTCCGGTAACAGTCATTCTTCTTGGTGTCTCTTTTCCCCCACCACCAAGTGGTGGTCGCAAATATCGCGACCTCAAGCTTTATGCCACAGACTTCAAATTAAATACAGACGTCGAGATGATGGCCGCATTTGGTACTCCGGACGGCCGTATATTCATGTGTGGCGTGCAGGACGGGTGTCTATATGAGCTTCATTACCAAGAAAGCGAGTCCTGGTTTGGAAAGCGCATGCAGCTCATCAATCATTCCATTGGTGGCGTTCAGAGCTTACTTCCTCGTTTTACTGCCCCAAATACGGATGGTAGGAGCCTTTTTTTTGGCCTCCTCCTCTTGAAGGATTATATGAGCTGACTCGAAGTGATGTAATAGATAAAATCATACTATTAGTTCCAGACGACACCAGAAATTGCTTTTACACGCTGACAGCCAAAAGCGTATCAATCTACCAGCTCAGTGGAGAAAAATCCGTTCAAAATATTCAAACAATCTCGAATCTACTTAAGGCTGCACAGTCAAAAGCGCCTGGTCATCCGGCCTTGACACCAGAAAACTTTATCGTACAATCGTTGCACGTTGTCGAACCTTCCGAATCACGCTCCGGTATTCAGTTTTTCCTCATGACAATCAACGGTGTGCGATTGTACTTCGGCTCCAGTATATCCAACTATGCATACGATCTTTCCGGAAATGCCACCTTAGCAGCACGGCATGTACAGCTCGTTCATGTTAGGCTACCGCCGACGAATCTTATACACCCTGATGCACACATAAGCCAGTATCGAGCCTCCGGTACGGCGTATGGGGCGCCCCAGGTTTCTCTACAGCCTACCTCTCGACCTTTTCAAATCGCTCAGATTGAAAATTGCGATTATTTCCACGGTTTGACCATTGCCGCCCACCCGGGAGATAGGGATGGCAATGACTATATCCTGTGCATGTCTCCTGATCTCACACGGATCGGTACACTTGGCCAGCTCAACTTACCACAGCAGGCTTCTTCGGCACCCCCAGAACCTCATCGGAATGTTATGAGTGATGCGCGGCCTGTTTTGACAGAGTATGCTACACTCTTGGGTATACCTGGGCGAACTTGGGCTATGGGAAAGTTACCCAAGGTTTCAAGTTCTACCATAACAGAGGGTCCCACGCCAGCGATCATCAATGAGCTCGCAACGCAGTTTGGGGAATTTCCGCAGCAGTTCATACTTTTGACTAACTCTGGCCTGAGTTATATCACCAAAAGACGAGCTGTCGATTTTCTGAAAGCTATCCTCGAGGAGATACAGGCGGAGGGCAATGTCCAACCGATCGTGGAATTCCGAGACAGGTTCTTTTTTCATGTTGTCTGTGCTACTAAATCTTATGGCAAAGCAGCTTTGGTCGTGATCAGACTTGTTGTATGTTACTTGGTCTGGCGTGTGGAAACACCTTCCTAGACATCCTAGATGATTCAATGATCAATAGCGCGGTTACTACCCCTCATCCTGACCTCAGCTCCATGGCTAAGCAGGCCTTCTATGACCTCGGGGAGCGACCAACATGGACTGAACGGGTAACGTATGGAACAAGTGCGTGCATTACCTTTCCTTGTTGTTTCTTTGGCCGATGCTTTCATCCAGCGGAAAGCCACGGTACTGCCATCTTCAGCGGTCGACGGGAAGGACTCTCTTTATACTTCTCGCGACTGGTCAGACCCATCTGGAAGGCAAAGCTTACCAAGCCCGGGTGAGCAAAGCTGTCTTTCTCGCCTGACAATCTGATTCATGTCATGGCAGAGTCTTGAGCCGACAGAAGTTAGGAGTTGCAGATGAAATAATTATTACTATACAGAAGAACCTTTTCTTGCTCAAAGACTTTTTGGAAAAAAACCCACACCTCTTTCATTCGTCTCCAAATGAATCATCTGGTCGTGTTCCGGTGGCAGAACCGGAAGCATGGAGAGTTAGTTGTGTCTTAATTTTGAAAGGTCCTAGCAAATGTTCATTGTTCCGACGTAGGCAGAACAGAACTCCGTCTCAGAACTACTTTCTTTACTTCAAAGAACCACCGAAGCGTTGTCATTTGTTCTGCTTCTCAGCGATTACATGCTCGGTGATCTCATCGCTCAGTAAGCGTCTCGTCCCTTTTGTTGGGTTGATTAACTGTAGCTTTTCGCTAGATGCGGCCCAGAAGTTCAGAAGCTAATCGCATCCCAGACTTTTGAAACTCTTGTCACAAGTCAGGACGGAATGACTGTATCTCGAGCCCTCGTAAATGTCGTCATAGATCAACAAATTGGCCAGCAAATCAGTGTCTGTCAGATCTCAATGTTAATTTGATCCCTTTCTCATTATGCTATAGGTCGATACCATCAGCGAAGTTCTCCAACAGAGATGCGGCTCATTTTGTAGCGCCGACGATGTAATGCTATACAAAGCGAGTCTTATGCAGTACTCTGAAAAAAGTTGCTCACCAGTCTTCAGGCAAAAGAGAACATACGAAAAGCTGCGGAATCAAGAAATCCACTTGAGAGACAAAACTGGTTGGCGGAGTCCTTGCGGTATTCTTACTATGATAACGTTTCCCCGACCTCTCTCATGTTGTTGTCAGCTTGTTTGAAAAAGGTGCCCGAAATCTCGCATTTGACAAGTTGAGGGAAGTCTGTGGCGATTATCAACAACTTGATTATGCTCAAGGTCTGGCGATTTTCTCATATGTCTATCGCTTAGTAATTTTGACACTTCAGGCACCGTGGAGCTCCCCTTGACTTGCGCCCAATTTTTGGACTCTGACAACATTGGCCTCGAAGCCTGGCATGCAGGGTTGCCTTCAAATGACACACGCACGCAGTTTGTTGAAAGGCGACTGCGATGCTACGATTTGATTCTGGATTCTTTGACGGTCTTCGAAGAGAAGTCGAACAATGCGGCAAACGTAGTTGATAGCGATCACGAGGCGGTGCGAGCTCATGCATATGAGCTCGCCTTTGCGAGCGATGATGAGGTCTTTCATTCAACCCTTTATGATTGGCTTATCAACAGGGGTCTTGCTGATGACCTCCTGGAGGTAAATGATTAGCAGAAGTACTACTTATTGCTCAACTGCCATTTTAGACTCGCCCCGCCTTCCTTGAGGCACATTTGAAGCGGGAGCCAGTTACGGTGCAGAAATATCAACTCCTCTGGCAGTTTTATGTGAAGAACGGTCAGCCCCTGCGAGCGGCGGAGGTACTTGGAGCGTTGGCCGAGTCATCTGAGTAAGTCGTATAGCATTACTTTAGCTGACGGACTCTTTACCTTTGTTCAAAAGATTCGATCTGGGCCTTGACAGACGATTAGAGTACCTGACGCTTGCTGTCGCGAATGCTAAATCCCATCCTATATCAGCTACCGGAAAACATGAAACAGCTATCACCTTCCTTACAGACCTCGAGGAAAAACTCGATGTTGCACAAGTACAACTAGAGATTTACAACGTCCTTGCTCCACACAAGGATGATGCGCCCGAAGTTGGAGAACGAATAAGTCAGCTAACTCAGCGATTGTTTACAATGACAGAGGTCAGTTACTCTTGTGAGTCATAGTACAAACGTTTGTTACTAACTACAATTTCAGCTCTATCAAATGTATGCCATCCCATTCGACATTCCAGATATCAAATTACTCTGCCTCCATATTTCGGAACATCGAGATGAGACTGTTATTAAGCCAATATGGAATCAAATTTTCGACGATAGTAAGCACTCGTCGATAACGTAGTAGCCAACCCTTACCTGAGGAATTCCAGTCCTCAGAGAGGACGCAAATCCTCTAACACAGGCGGATCTTATCGTCAGTAGGGTTGTGTCCCTGGGCAAGCGGTTTTATCCGTCTGAAAGTGCCTTCCCCCTCCGTAAGTTCACGCCCACTCTTAGTTTTTTAATAGCTTACATGATGAGCAGGATACGTTGCTACGCTGATCGTTAGATTCACGCTGGCAAACAAGAACATGACTGCACATGGTTGGGCACCACGGCTATTGGTTCAATGTGGTGTGCCCTATAACGATGTTTGGGATGTATTTCATGAGATGTATGAATCGCAAGTAAGGGTTATGGATCAGTTGTGGAATTTTGTTGCTAAAAACCTCTTCAGATTCCCCCTTTCAATGATCAAGCCAATGTGCAAGCAATATCCTCAGATATCGCAGTCCTTTTAACGGATTGGCTGAGAGACGCCACCCAACCCCATTCATTTAACAAACGAGAAGAGTTTCCTGTCGGCAGAATTGACCATGAAGTGGATCAATACCTCGTGGAGCTAGGTGCAGGACGCTTGGAGACAAAAAATCTGTACGAGACTATAAAGCGAGAGCTTAGACGTAGTTGGTGATCGCAAGCTATCATTAAATATGCTGCTTTGTAACCAGAGCATAATCCATCTATTGAGGCGCAGGATGTATGTAGACAACTGGAACAACGCATTTATTCTTCAAGGTTTTTGTTTGCCTGTAGTGACGGAGTATGGCGTGAGCCTCAAAAGGGGATGCCAAGGGAGTTATGAACATACATGGGGATTGAAGAAAAGGCTGTTCATTCCCCAAGGATAGGGTTTGACCCTCCGGTTCATGTATTCATAAGCGGGGACCTCGGGAAGATGTCCATCGTTCTCAGCCCGGAGATGATCCAAGTGGTGTTTATGTTCTACTTCTGCATTGTATACCCATGCTACACAGGTGGCGACTAAACATGAAAGGTTATGCGAATGTGAAAGTTTTGGAGGTGAGATAGAACGCACTGGCAGGAATACAAACGAACCAGCTAAGATATGTCACAACGACGCCAACAGATGTAAGAGAACTAAAGAAGCAAGAGAAAAAGTCCGATACCTGATTTTACGCCAAAGATCAGTTGTTTCTGAAAAAAAGGGATCAGACAGTGGGAGTTCAGCCGGTACATCTCCTGCGAACCTTTTGCGTGATGTTCGACGGCGTTTCGCTCAGCATGATAGGTACTGGATAACTGAGAAGAGCTGTAAAGACGGATTTGGCGAGTGGGACGCACGGTGGCGCGGACAACGTTTCGAACGAGTGCAGACATTGAGGGTGTGTCCTGCCGTCAGTGCGAGGGATATATCGGACATTTATTATTTATTATTGTTGTCTACGGCTTGAAATTCAAAACCCAGCCAAACATGAAGGACGCGTCAGCGTAAACTGACGGAAATGCGTTTCTCAGATTTTGTATCCTTGCCGCTATGGTCGTTCGCTCACAGTCTTCCGCTGCCGGCGCCATTGCCCTTCTCCAAGAACCAGATCCTGTTTTCAGGCAGCACGCCCTCAAGATCCTCATTCCGTTAGTACCCCAATTCTGGGCAGAAATCTCTGAGCACATTGACTTGATGTAAGTCGTCATAATAGTTTTTGCTCTCTTGTTCTTCTCAAGAGAAAATCAAAACAGAGAAGCATTATACGAATCCGAGGAGCTACCTAAGGATGCCCGTGACTTTGCAGCACTTCTAGCGAGCAAAGTCTACTATTTCCTCGGAGAGTACGAGGAGGCCTTGTCATTTGCACTTGGCGCAGGAGGCGCGTTTACAGAAGAGGCCCGGAATCATGATTCAGGGGAATTTGTGGAAACTGTGATCTGTGCGCGCTTTTTTCATGGTCGGGGCTGAAAGCATAAACTTTCATTGACTTACGGCTTTAGCAAACGCCATTGACCGCTATATCTTAGGAAAGTCCAACGAAAGAGACGGTATTTCTGATAAGATGGATCCCAGGCTTCAGGCGATCATTGAATCAATTTTTCTTCGATGCATCGCGGAGGGCGAATACAAACAGGTAAGATAATATGAAAGATTCCGTCACACTGAACACAAACCTTGGCTACCTAGGCAATAGGTATTGCCTTAGAGTCACATCGCCTCGATATCATTTCATCGATTTATAACCAAACGCAAGATGCTTCATTGCTTTCATACGCTATGGAAGCCGTAT